>CM067366.1:17935955-18100955 GCA_034401795.1 Chaetoderma sp. LZ-2023a | reverse complement strand
CAATCTTTCGACTACTTATTTGTATAAATCATATGTAACACGATTCCTTTCTGAACATTTGCGCGATTGGTGTGTCAACTAAACGAACAATTATTAACCTCCGGTATATCGTATTGGTAGTAAACAAACTCCCGCTAAATAACCTACGTACTACGTCACGCCGCGCGCGGTAATATGCAGGTTCCGCGTGGTGCCAAGGCCGTGTCTGGTCTGGTCGAAAAATGGGACATTAGAACTGCTCGCACTTTCACATATTTGTAGTTCTTTTTAGGGGCATAGCCTACATATACATGTTACGGCAAGGGCTAACGGAGCTACAGCCCCGGGCCCCAAAAAATAACGGGCTCCACATCAAAAACAATTATTACATTTTACCCATGCAATAATGGTCAAGTTCGACTCCTAACCATATAGCTAACTAGAATACCAGTCGAACTTCAAATGGTTAACTAGCTGGTCAACTATAGTCAACCGAGCACCCAACCTCGGTTCAGATGGTTAGTGAGATATTTGCGTAAATTTCAAAATGGCTGACACCGCTCGCTTGCCATGAAAAAAGTATATAAAAGTGTAAATATTTCACTAAATAACTTAGGGTTGATGAAATTATGCTTTCCCATTGTATGTCAATGGTCCAAAGCCTATATTCCTTCCCACTTTATGCCGTATGGACACTTGTTGACGGCTTAGCGGACAAAAATAACCCATTTTCGTAGCTCATTAAAACAGACGACAGAAAGGGTTAATGGAGATTGGTACCCGGCTCCGACTTATCTGCAATAGTAATTCAATAGGGAACCTGGTACCAACGAACTATAGCCGACTAAGATCAAGTTCGACTGGACATAGCAACTGCGCATGATCAGTAAACCATGAACCTGACTATGGTTAGCGAGTCGAACGTAACCATAGCTATTGGCTTGTTAAGTGATGACGTATTTCCTGGTTCGGTTCGATTGTTTAATATACAAATTTTATCAATGTGTTTGTTTAACAACAAGTGATGACGTCACAAACACGCTCTTATGATGTAATAAATCAAAATACACGCTTCCTGTACGAACCACGCGCAGTGACGTCATACTTAACACACCCATAGGAAACCTAGCTGTTGCATAATTTGTGACCGATATTTGACTGAAAGGCGTGTTAGCTGGTGCTGCCTTCTCCAGCGTTCAGTCACATTAGTCTAGATATATTCAACATCATTTTGACACACGCAGCAGCAGCAGCAGCAGCAGCAGCAGCAGCAGCAGCAGCAGCAGCGTGAACCTGTAGCAGCGTGAAGCAGCAGCAGCAGCAGCAGCCTGGACCTGCAGCAGCAGCAGCGTGGACCTGCAGCAGCAGCAGCAGCAGCGTGGACCTGCAGCAGCAGCAGCAGCAGCGTGGACCTGCAGCAGCAGCAGCAGCAGCGTGGACCAGCAGCAGCAGCAGCGTGGACCTGCAGCAGCAGCAGCGCGGGCCTGCAGCAGCAGCAGCGTGGACCTGGTATCTGAGGGCCGAGAGGCCAGAGGGAGGGGAGGGGATGTGGGGTGGGGGGAGGGGCGTGTCGGGGATCGTAGATGTCGTACATTATGAATGTCTGGATATTCACAGATAGCACTTCTGGAGGTACATGTGTATCTTCAGCTGGCTATAAAGCTTATTTTTATTTACAGGCGACTGAGTGCCTGTGTTAAATGAGCCTGCCTGTGTACAATTCGCACATCTCAGGTGTGGCAACTGCATGCCCCCACACTTGCCCGCCTGCATGCTACGACCCAGTTATAATTCCCAAGCGTTTTAGCACAAGGTCGATGGAATTGCAGAAACTGCAGGTTCTGGATTCTTTTGGATTTACCTGGATTTTGCAGATTTTTTGGGACCGGAGACAAAGTTAAAATGTGATCCAAATCTTACCAGCAGTTTCTGAGATATCAACAGATCCAGATGTTGATCCGATCTATATCTGGGTTCTTTTATGCGGATCACGGCCACCGTCTTGAAATCATATTGCACGGCATATTCCTTCGTTGTGTTAAAATTCGAGCCGAAATCTATCAGTCGCTTTTATACTCCACGACAAATCTCAGGGGAGGATATAGTCGCCGCTTTGTCTATCCATCCGTCCATCAATCCATCCGTTAGTCGGTGTGTTGGTCTGTTGGTCCACCCGTTCGCCCTATACAGTTTGTCTGGGCCTAGATTCAAGACTTATATGTATGATCGTGAAACTTGGGATGTTTGATGCATCTTACGGAGATGATGTGCACTGTATGAAAAGTATGTCAATGTGACCTACTTTTCACAGTTCACTGAACTTTACAGAAAATGTGTGTCAGTGCTGTAGTTTCAATAGTTGTTGGTATGCATGCAATAAGATTGTTGTATGGATGCACTATGCAGAAGGGGGGGGGGGGGGGGAGTTAATATGAAAGGTATATCAATGTGACCTACTTTTCACAATTCACTGAAACGTTTGTCAGTACTGTAGTTGCAATAGTGTTTGGCATACAGCAACATAAGCGTGTTGTACGGACACACTATGCAGAAGGTGTGTTTCATATGAAAGGGTTCACTGACCATCACAGAAAATGTGTGTGTGGGCTGTAATTTCAAGAATTTCCGGAACTAAACGTGGTGTATGGATGCATTATATTCTCAAGGTGTATTAACATATGCAATGTTAGTCAGTAGAACCTGCTTTTCAAGTTCACTTAGCACGCTTTTGACCTACATTTCATGGTTCACTGAGCAGTACAGACAATTGTTGTCCTGGCCATAGTTTTACTAGTTTTCCTGCAGGGGAGCATCCATTAGTTTACTGATATGCCTTGTTGAAATACAGCCCGAAATAAGCGTTTGTGACTGACTGACTGACTTACTAACAGACACACCTAGGCGCATGGCGGTTTATTGTGCTGCTACTCACAGCTAAAACGGAGGGATACTGCAAAAAGGACGAGATTTACGTTAGATTCCTCCCGCATGGTGGGTGGGGTCGGTAAAATTGTGGACAGAAAGTCAAAGTTGGCGGAATTCAAACAAATTCGGTATGTTAGTTATCCATATATCTGCGGACTGTGAGGTGCTGTTTACATTAGGCCCTGCCCACGAGTTGGGGATGGCGTTGGGTAGGGGCAGGAATGGTAGAGGGTCGAAGCATGGGATTTGCGATGGCGTGCTATCGACTTCACATTCCAGTTGTTATTATTACTCACACAGCCAACGGTAGGTATGAGTAGTGCGGTTGGTGCCGTCTGCTTATCCGTCAGTCTGGATGTGTATTTATCTGTCTGTTTATCCACACGATATCTTCTGAATTTGAGAAGGAAGAATCACCTAGTTTGGAATATCTATTCATATTGTAGACGGCTAGGCAGAAAACTAGAAAACGTTGTTTGACTCAGAGGGCCCGCAATCACTGAAGATACATTTAGCTATATAGTAGGTAGCAAATCTATTCAAAGCCTTCATATTATTAAAAATGAAAAATAAAAAAAATAAAATAAAAAAAATTAAAAAATCCATGGAAATTGATACAAATTGTAGGTTTTGCATTAAAAGGTTCATTTCACTCAAAATCTTGGCCCTATAAGGCACATCTGCGTATTATAGCTGGGCATATACCAAGTTCATTAAATAATTTTAAGCGATTGTGTATGATATTGTGCCTACGAGAAAATTTTGAAAATCGTGTTTATGCATTAAAAAGCCCATTTTCACCCACAATCTTGGACTTACGAAGGTGAAGCCTTCAAAAGGCACCTACCCATCATAAAGAAGCCATGTGCTAAGCTTCATTAAATTATTTTAAACGATTCTGTATGAAATGGTGTTTACGAGGAAATTTACAAAAATTTAGATTTAAAAAAAATAGTAAGCCCATTTTCACCGAGAATATTGCACCTATAAAAGTGAATTCTTCGAAAGGCACACCTGCGTATCATAACTCAGCAATGCACACAGTTTCCTTGAATAACCTGAGGCGGTTCTGTATGATATGCTGTTTACGAGATATTGTGGGTGGAAAGACAGGCGGATGAACAAACAGGCGCACGGACAGACAGATGGACAGACACGGCGATTACTATAGGGCTTTCGCACCTTCCCGTGCGGGGCCGTAATAAGACAATCAAACAAACGGGTTAATATCTAAGCCACATGGTCACAAAATGCATCCCGAAATTGTAGCCATAAATTGCTAACGCAAGTAGTCAGAATCACCAACTTTGACACATCCATCCTTAGTATACGTGTCCAGAAGTTATATGGGTTACAGGACAAGATATTCGATATCTAGGTCAGCGGGTCATGAAGTGCATACCGGAATACACATTTTGGCCATAACTCTGGAGGATTGCAAGAAGGCAGGATCACCAGATTTAGCACACATGTTCACATTTGATAGTTTATTATTACTTTCAGTTTGAGGGCAACCGATCAACTATCTAGATCGCCTGATCACGGGGGTCACTAAGTGCATTGTTAAGACAGCACGCATAGGCGTGAGTCAGCACTCCCTCGAATGCATTCTAATTATTAATTGTATTGCCATCGCCCGGTAAGGGGAAGAGGATATTGCGGTCAAGTCTGTCTATCTGTCAGTCTGTCCATCCGTATGTCCATCCATCCACCCACCCGCCCGCCAACCCGGCAGCCAGCCCGCCCGTCTGTCCATCCAAGCGTGCGCGTGCATACGTGCGTGCGTGCGTGCGTATATGCATGCACACATCTGCCTCTGTCGGGCAGTGTATCTGTGCGCGTGTGCACGTGCTTCGAGTATGTATTAAAAAAACCCACTTATTCAATGCGGCTCGGTGTCTCTAGAATAATAATGAATAACGAATAACGCATAACGAATAATACACCATGAGCCATACGGTATGGAATATTATGGAGCGCCTGTCTTATGGTAAAGAATAACACGGAAAACTGCCATATGATAAAGAATAACCCAAAACATCTGCCACATGCTATAGAATGACGCATAATAACGAGCCTATGACATGGAAAATAACATTGGATAATGGTCATATGACATGGAATAACACAGAATAACGGCAATGTGACATGGAATAACACAGAATAACGGCAATGTGACATGGAATAACACAGAATAACGGCAATGTGACATGGAACAACACATAATAACGGCAATGTGACACGGAATAACACAGAATAACGGTAATATGATACGGAATAACATGAAATAACGGTCATTTGATAAGAATAACATGGAATAACGAGCCTATAGCATAGCATAACAAGGAAGAACGGCCTTTGTTATAGAATAACTGCCATTTGATATGGAATAGCATTGGATAATGGTCATATGATATGGAATAACACAGAAGAACTACCAATTGATATGAATGGCATGGACTAGCAAGGCTATGCGATAGAATAACAGGATATAACAGCAACTTGAACTGGAAAATCATTAAATTACGTGATGTGGAAAACATGGAAAATATCGTGCCTATGATATGGAATAACCGTCATTTGAAATGGAATAACATGGATTAACGAGCCTATGATATGGAATGCCATGGAATATGACTTAACCGCCATTTGAAATGGATAACATACAATAATCTGCCAATAATATTGCATAGGGGGTGGGGTGGGGGCAGAGCCGGCCCAAGGGTTTCTGGCGCCATAGGCGAAGGAAAAGGACCACCCTTTAAGCGGGGATCGGGGTGGGTTGTCCTCCCCCTGAAAATTTTGAAATCTGAGAGGGCATTTCCTGCATTTCTAGAGCGAAATATGGATCTTCTCCTAAGTGTGGATTTTCTTATTTGCTTTAAGAACATGTAGCTTGGGTGGTGAGAGGCACCCACACTCCCTTTTTGGCGCACCTCTAAAATATGGCGCCATAGGCAGTGTCTAGTTTGCCTATGCATTGAGCCGGCCCTGGAGGCGAATAGCGAGGAATAATTGGCAGTTATTCTTTGTTATTCCATATCATAGCGTCGCTATTCCATGTTATTCCATGCCATGTGCGTGTTATTCCGTGTTATTCCATATCATATGGCCATTATTCCGTGTTATTCCATTCTTAAGCTCGTTATTCCCTGTTATTCCAGACCGTACGGTACTATAAAGTGTGTAACTTCGCCACCATGAGGTAGCTTCGCCAGTAAGTTGACAGAGCCCCAAATCAGCTTTCAAAAGGAGCGTGTTTGGTGCCATTTGACAGCGTGGCTGTCCTGAAACGCCTCCCATGTCTAGACGTGTATGACTACAACTACATACCCCAATGCAAATGTTATTGATCTACTCAAAGAGATGAAAAGATGGCCAACCTCTACATCACCAACCACACCGAAGCGTGTTGTGGGTGGGGTGGGGGTGTGGTAGGTGGTGTGGGGTGTATGTGGGGTGGGGGCGCTAGATAGGAACTTAGCAGGACAGACCACCGAGATCCTTTCATCAAGCAAGGCTGAAGATCTACCAGGAACATTAGTTCCGAGTAGCTCTAGTAATGTGGATGTGGAGGTGGAGGAGGATGACAAATGTACAGTGCGATATGTCGTATTCCATTTACACTGGAGACGATTGCTTACAATGTCTCCAATACCTCAATTACTACAGTTGATGTTGTCACAAATGTGACACGTACTTTGTAAGTAAGAGTTGTCATGGCTGAGCTGAGCACATGCGATGATTAATCTGTGAACCAAATAACTAAACATTCAACTTTGTTCATGCAGCAGTTCATGGCACGTTAGATATACCATCTAAATGAAGCTATCATTAAAGGACATTTTCAGCTGCTTTCAATAGCAAAATGAATGCATCCTTTTTTGTAATTTTGAATTCTGTTGTGTTCTCTCTTTGTCTAAATTCAATAAAATAAAAGTGGGGATGATTCAATACCGCATGGCTAAGTTACATAAGACTCAGCTGAGTGGCGAAATAACCTCTTTTTGGGGTTATTTCGCCACCCAAAGAAAATGACGCCTATCCCAGAACAGACAATTGATTACTTTCAAAGTTTTGTTTTCTTATTCACTGGTCCCGAATTGCTCTAAACACCAGCATTCCAGTTAGAAAAAGAAGGCGTAGCGAGTGTGTACATAACAAGATGTCCATTGGCCTTCACCTGGACCATTAGCAATTACACCATTAGCATTTGAATAGACATAATACTTTCAATTGAGCAGTAACAAGACATACATTACAAAATTGGTAGTTCAGAATAATCGATATTTAGTGGAAAATTAAAGATGAAAGCTGACCACACAATTAGATTGACCCTTATGTTCCATCCAGCCAATACAACAAATCAAATATGACCATTAACCCCAAAATTGTGATTGGTCCGTGACAGGCATGTTTTATCAAGGATCAAGTTCTCTTGAACAAACTTGAATCACCCTTAGTTATCAATGAAGCCTGATCCTGATTTTTGGGAAACAAGATGGCCACTGGAACAAGAGGTTAATGAGGAGTAGCGTTTTACACGATTTCCAGCCATTTTTCGGAAAATTCAAGATGGGTGCCGAACAAATTGACCAATCAAAATTCTGTCTACAAGCTCAGAATCACATGACTCTATGGTCCTTCCAGCGGAGCCATCGTGAAATCGTTCCAACGGTTAATAAGAAGTAGAATTTTAACTGATTTTCAGAAAATCCACCATGGCCGCCAGAAAAATCGGCCAATCAAAATGCTGTATACAAGTTTTGAAAACTACCAGCCTAGCATTCTTCCAGGCAAGTCTGGTTGAAATTGGCCAAGCATTTAATGAGTAGCATGTTAAACGATTTACCGACATTTTTCGAAAAATTCAAGATGGCTGCCAAAAAATTGCTCAATCAAAAAATTCCATACGCAACACGCCTTCAGAGTCGGCATATAATGTATCCATAGACCACGCTTAGTTCACGTATAGGCCAAGCACAATCTCTGGAACTACATCTTGAACAAAAATTATCTGTAATGTCCAGTGAACCACGAAAAGTAGCCCATGCTTACCTACTTTTAAAACACAACACACCTTGAGCATATAATGCATCCATACACCAAGTTGACGTCCTGCACTACTGTAAAACAAAGCCTCTTGAAGCTACAGCTTGGCCCAAAATTATATGTAATGTTCACTGAACCCTGAAAAGTAGGTTAGGCTGTCTGGCTGAATTACTTTTCATACACAACACACCCTCATCCTATAATTGATCCATATACCAAGTTTAGTTTCTGTACTACTGTATATCAAAATCTTTTGGAAGTACTGCTTGAGCAACACTTTCTATACTGTTCAGTGAACTATGAAAAGTAGGTCAACAGCATGCTCGGTGAATTTTGAAAAGTGCTGGCGTATTTTTCATACCTAATAGTCATAATACACTTTCAGAGTGTAATGCACTCATACACTGAGGTTAGTGCAGGTAAACCACACACTCTTGAAACTACAGCCCACACACACATTTTGTCTGTGATGTACAGTAAACCATGACAAGTAGGGTCACGTTGATCTACTTTTCATAGGCAGCACACCTTCAGCATATAGTGCATCAGTACAATAAGTTTAGTTTCTGTATCCAAAAAAATTCCATCCCAGACACAAATGTTGTGTAACGTTCAGCGAACCGTTAAAGGTAGGTCAAAAGTAGATCACACTGTATATCTCTGTAAGATGCATCCACATACCAAGTTTCAAGATCATACATATAGGTCTTGAGACTATGGCCCGAACCGACTTGTAGAATGCGAGTGGATGGACGGATCAATGAGCACACGGACAAAGCGGCGAGTATATGGTCCGCCGAAATCTTTCTGGGAGAGTCTAACCTAATCACCCAATGTTGACCTAAAGTTAACGCGACGAACGTACGTGTCATGCAAGAGGATTTCCTAACGTTGCCCATAATAAAAACAAAACAAAAACCCATATCTGGATCTGATACAATTCTGGATCTGTGTATCGCTCGCAAACTGCTAGTCAGATGTAGCTCATATTTTAACACAGGAACGCGTACGACAATACACTAGGATTCCACACATTTGGGCCTTATCCGTAAACATCTAGAACCCGCAGTTTCCGATATTCTATCGACATTGCTTCAAAACGTGCGGGGATAATACTAGGGCAGTAGTTTTGGGGAGTTGCCACCCCTGAGATTGCGAAATGCACTGTTTAAAATACATTTAACAGGCAGTCATAACAATACGATAGCTTTAGGCCTATAGCCAGCTGAAGATACACATTTACCTCCAGAAATGCAGGAAATGCTATCTGAGAGCATCTAGACATTCAACATCTATCGGGCGGCGGGGATCTCCGACCCGTGCACACCCCATCCGCCTTCTGACCTCTTGCATACACCACCCAGCACCACACCAACCACACCCCACCTCATCCCACACACACACACATACGAGCGCGCGCACGCGCACACACACGCACCTCATACACCAGGTCCACAAAGGGACGCCCCCACTAGTCCGACAGCCCAGTAGGCTGGCAACCCAATAGTCCGACAGCCCGATAGCCCGACAATAGTAATTTTTATTAAAAGATGCAAATGGTTCAACACCGCGCATATATTGAGATATATATATATATATATAGCCTATATCAGACAAGGCCGTCTTAGGCACTATGCAAAGGGGTGAAGGGCATGCAAGCAACAACAATAACAGCAATAGATCCAGAATTTGATCCGATTATGATCGGGTTTTTATCCGGATCAGTGGCAAAGTCAGGAAATTCTCAATTCTCAAATCGTGCCAGGATTGTTTTTAAAATACAGCTCCGGACACACACATATTCACACACGTACATATGTGACGGTCACATTTTGTGTTCTTCTGAAGGCTAAAAAATATACAATTGTGGTTTTATTGTTTTAATTTGTATTCTGTTCGTTCAATTCCTAACGAATTCATACGATTGTTTGTGTAAAAGAAATGCACTTGTTGCAAAACAGATGTTTAGGAAAGTTTCATATGAAGAAAAACCTACAGAGCCACCATACAGTTGTTTCCAAATAAATGACCGCCCTTCAACCTGTCAAGATATTTTGCCTCAATGATGTTCACCTGCAAAACCTCATTTAAAAAACAATTGCATATATTAGCCTTTCAAATATCATAAGCTATGTCAATTACGTCAGCAGCCCCGTATTGTCAAAGGACAACAAAATGTCTTTGATGTACATATCAAGCAATTCTTCTGTTTACTAAAGAAACTCCTAGGCTCCAACTATTATATCTCATTTGATCTATTATCCAATCTACTGTTTGGCTGACTGGCCGGGCTGACGGACCGAAAGATCGACGGACCGACCGACCGACCGACCGAAGGAACGACGGACCATCATGCCTTCACCTATATGTCGCAAAGCAGGATGTGGTAAGTGGCATTAATTGATCGATTGATTGATTGATCGATCGATCGATTGATTGATTGATTGATTGATTGATTTGATTGATTGATCGATTGTCACACTATAAGATTTTGGATTATCCAGATGTTTTCAACTTTCCTGGGTTTCTTCAGATCACGCCAAAAATGTATGTTCTACCCATTTTCTTATGTTAAGATATGAGCAAATTAAGATCAGTAATTTATCGAGATATGCATGTCCCCAAAATTTGATCTGATGCGTCTTCGGTTTCTTTTGTCTGGATTACGGCCACTGTTTAGGAATCTTCTTGCCCGGCAAGTTCCCTCCTTCTTTTAGAATTTGAGGCAAATCAGATCAGTAGTTTTTTAGATGCAAGTGCGGCCGGGGTCGCGCGCACGCACGCGTACCTGTTCGCAATATCCTCTTCCCCTTACGGGGCGAGGGTAATACAAAGCGACACGGCCCAGCCACAACATGTAAAAAAAAATCATCGTCATCATCATCAGACTGTCATCGCCTCCACAACCACCGCAACCCAGAAACGAAACATACAATTCGTTAATAGCCGTGTCGAGGCCTTAAGGGCCAAGGTCCCTATCCTGCCCAGCCTCCCCGTGTCTGAATTTCAGGTGGTTGAGGACAACATCCACTGGACTGAGTGCACTGCAAATAGGATGTATAATAGTTGGTTATCGCACCTTAATTTAAACTAACTATGGGTCAGGGTACTAACCACCCAGAAATTGGCCTAGGTTGTAATATCATTAACCTAACTGGTTCTACATTGTCTGAAGCAGAAAGATCGTTGCTAAATCTGGGTCTAACATATGTACCAACACCACGGCCCAAAGTCGACATAGATGCCCTTTTAGATAATGGCTTATGGGAAATTGAAGAATTTTCTCACCGTGTAAAATTAGCAGACTTTTTTCGAAATTCCAAGAAAAACAACTTTCTACCTTTTGTTGAAAAAACTGGATGGGCACCTAACTCGAAGTTGGTTGACCCTGCGATCCCTGATAGTATAAAAGCTATCAAGGAGCGTGTTGAAAATTTAGAATTTCCTAAAAATCATCAAAATTTGTCATATCAAGAACGTTTAGCCTTAACAGGTTTGCGTAAAAACAATGACATCATTATAAAGCCTGCTGACAAGGGATCTGCTACTGTAATAATGCGTAAGGATAATTATATTCGTGAAGCGCATCGGCAACTCAGTAATCTGAAACACTACCGCAAATTAGACGAACCACTCTGGCAAAATAATTGTGATAAATTTAATGGAATCCTTAAAGAAATGGCTGACAACAAGGCCATAACGAAAAAGCAGTTTAAATACCTTACTGCTAAACGAGATTCAAATCCACGTACGTTTTACCTTTTGCCAAAAATTCATAAACCTATTGAGTCATGGTCCGACCCTATGATACCACCGGGTCGACCTATTATCTCTGATTGCGGCTCTGAATCTTATCGAATTAGTGAAATTATTGATTACCACCTACAACCAATTGCGAATAGACATTTCAGCTTTTTGAACAACACTGAGGATTTCCTATCCGAGGTCTCCAAAATTTCTGTTCCTCCAAACTCACTCTTGATAACCCTCGACATCGATGCTATGTACACAAACATTGACATCGAAAGGGGTTTGACTTCTGTTCGCAGAGCATTTGATAAATATCCTGATAACAATAGGCCCACTAGCGAAATATTAGCTCTCCTGGAGCTGAGTTTAAAGGGCAATGATTTCGAATTGGCTGGCGAAATCTACCAACAAATCTGTGGATGCGCTATGGGTAAAAGTTTTAGTCCTAGTTTTGCCAACATCTATGTAGCTGAGTGGGAAGAAGATGCGCTTAACAAATGTCCTAAGCAGCCCTTATTTTACCGCCGTTACCTCGATGATATTTTCATGATCTGGAATCATTCGAGGGAAGAGTTTGATGAATTTTTCACTATTTTGAACAATCACGATCCTAACATCAAACTTAAAGCCAACATCGACCAGTCGTCGGTAGACTTTTTGGACGTTACTCTCTACAAAGGTGTAAATTATAACACGAGTGGGCTTCTTGATTACAAAGTATTCTTTAAGCCCACCGATACCCATCAACTACTGCATAAGAAATCTTTCCATCCACCTCATACTTTTAAAGGTATTATCAAATCACAGATTATCCGATTTCACCGAAATTCTAGTGATAGAAAGAATTTTGAATCTGCGTGTTCCACCTTATTTAAAGCCCTCAAACCGAGGGGATATTCAACACGATTTTTGCGCAAAATAAAATCCGAAACTTTACATGATTTGGAAACTATTACTGATAAGGCTGCCGATCAAAAGCCTACCAAAATTCGTCACAATCGTCCGATTATAGGCGTAGGACAATCTCAGAAATGTGGAAAGAAGAGGTGTAAATTAGACCTCTATCTACCTAATCAGTCAACATTTGTCAGTTATCAGAACAAAAGCAAATTCCAACTTCAGTCTAATTTAGATTGCGATTCTAAAAATGTTATCTATTTAATATCTTGCAAATTATGCCAAAAGCAGTATGTCGGTGAAACAAAATGCCCTTTCAGATGGCGAGCAACTAGACACCTTTGCGATATTAGACACGACGAGGACACCAATGTAGCTCAACATTTCAATCTTTCTGGTCATTCTGTCGATAGACACTTTGAAATTATGCCTATTGAGCAACTGCCTCTTTCTGCTACGGCCGAAGAGACTGATAAACAAAGAAAACTTCGAGAATCATTTTGGATTAAGCAACTGAAAACAAAATGGCCGAGTGGCATAAACGTGGACCCTGGTCTTGCTGATCAACGTGAAATTATTCCATTCACTTTAACATACAATCGAAAAAATGTTGAAATTTCTGAAATTTTGAAAGATGAATATCATAAATTGCAGGATAAAATGAAAAAACCTCTCAATTTGCGTCCAGTGATAGCCTTTAAGAAAAACTCCAATCTACGTGACATCTTGGTTAATTCGAAATTAACTCTTCAAAAACCTTCAGAATGAATGATATATATTATTCATATTTTATAGGCCATACCGCCTCTATCAAACAAACATAACAAATCTCAGACAATAAAATAAATAAAAAATATCTCCCAACCTTGGGAGATCCTGAGCCAGTGCGTTTAATTATATAACCACCACGACGAACAGCAGCAGCAACACTGCCACCGCCGGCGTCACCACCACAACCACCACCACCACCACCACCACCACCACCACCACCACCACCAGCAACAACAACAACAACAACAACAACAACAACACGATCACCACCACCACCACCACCACCACCGCTGCCGCCGCCACCACCACCACCAACAACAACAACAAAAACAACAGCATCACTGCCACCGCCGCCACACCCACATCCATCACAACCACCACCACAACCACCACAACCACCACCTACACAATCACCAACAGCAACGCTACACCCCCACGACAACCACCACCACAACCACCACCAACAACAACAACAACACCACCAGCAGCAGCAGCAGCAGAAGCAGCAGCAGCAGCAGCACCACCACCACCACCACCACCACCACCACCACCACCCCACCACCACCAGCAACACCAACAACAACACTGCTACCGCTGCCGCTACCACAACCAACAGCGGCAGCAACGGCAGCTATCATATTGATAACGCGAATTCATAAAAAAATTGTATCATACACGTTTCTAAACGAGCCTAATTTTCAAACCCCTGTATTTCTGAGGTAAATAACAGGATCGCTGTTATCATGGTGTTAAATAATACCGCTTGTAGGTCGATTGGTGTCGTGTTCTCTCGTTTTTTTAACAACCCGTAGGCCTATATAACTTTAGTGCCTTGTTTTGCGTTTCTTGCTTTGCAATGGCGTCTACAAACTACACACTTGCGAGTGTGTGGTGATCTAGCAGGAAGGATCTCAACAATGCAAAAGTGAGAATATCTGGCCTGTACACTATAAAAAGTCCAGTCAATTCGTGTGGTTGTGAGACGTGGTGGTTGTAAGCCAGTCCGGGGAAGGAGGATTTTTGTCCTCTGGATGCTAGTCTGGGTGGTAGAGCACTCGCCTCCCAAACGCTAGGCGAAAGGTGCCATAGAATTGCCAGTTTCGAAGCCCACTTGGGTCGAAAAATTGAAAAACCGTAAAATTGCATTCCATATGATGAATGTCCTATAGAGACAGTGCGTCGTCAAAGACAGGGTTCATAGACCTAATGCTTGACAATAATAAAAACTACTACTACTACTACTACTACTACTACTACTACTACTACTACTACTACTACTACTACTGCTACTACTGCTGCTGCTGCTGCTGCTGCTGCTGCTGCTGCTGCTGCTGCCGCTGCCGCCGATAACGGTGGCAGTGCCAGCAAAGGCGTCAGTGGTGGCGTCGGGATCTACTGCTGCTGCTGCTGCCGCTGCTACTACTACAACAAAGTAACGGGTGCATTCATTGGGCGGGGTTAGCACGTAAATTGAAGCCATCGCGTTAAAACAACTCAGCAAAGTTTAAGAAATAGAAGGGCTATTACTTCACGCCCTCCCATAATAATGTGACAAAATCGAGGAAAAGCGTGCAGTTATGGATGACCGTTAGGTTAGTTACTAGATCCTAGTTACTAAATGATACTAAAATGTGGTGGGACGTTAGATACTAGATCCTAGATACTAAATGGCTACTAAACATTGTGAAGTTAGTTACTAGTTCCTAGATCCTAACTAGTTACTAAATTTACGTGAGTTAGCTGATTTTCAATATTTTCAAGATTACTCGCAAATTAGTATCTGAAAAATTGTGTAACTGGTATATGGTAGCCAGTTATTAAACTTTTTCTTACATTTTTTTTAAATTCGGACGCAAAAACTTTAGTAACTGGTATCTGGGTGCCAGTTACTAAACTTTTTCTTCAAATTTTTCTCAAATTCAGATTTGAAAACTATAGTAACTGGTATCTTGGAGCCAGTTACTAAACTTTTTCTTCAAAATTTTCTCAAATTCAGATTTGAAAACTGTAGTAACTGGTATCTAGGAGCCAGTTACTAAACCTTTTCTTCAAAATTTTCTCAAATTCGGATTTGAAAATTTTAGTAACTAGTATCTGGGGGCCAGTTACTAAACCTTTTAAACAATTTCTCAAATATGGATTTGCAAACTTTAGTAACTGGTATCTGGGAGCCAGTTACTAAATCTTTCTTCAAAATTTTCTCAAATTCAAATTTAAAAACTGTAATAACTGGTATCTGAGAGCCAGTTACTAAATCTTTCTTCAAAAATGTTCTCAAATTCGGATTTGAAAACTTTAGTAACTGGTATCTGGGAGCCAGTTACTAAATCTTTCTTCAAAATTTTCTCAAATTCAAATTTAAAAACTTTAATAACTGGTATCTGAGAGCCAGTTACTAAACTTTTTCTTCAAAGTTTTCTCAGATTTGTATTTGAAAACTTTAGTAACTGGTATCTGGGAGCCAGTTACTAAACATTTTCTTCAAAACTTTCGCAAATATTGATGGAAAAACTTTAGTAACTGGTATCTGGGAGCCCTTCCTAAACTTGTTCTTCTAAATTTTCTCAAATTCGGATTTATAAAACTTTAGTAACTGGTATCTGGGAGCCAGTTACTAAACATTTTCTTCAAAATGTTCTCTAATTCGGATTTGAAAACTTTTTTAACTAGTATCTGGGAGCCAGTTACTAAATTTGTCTTCAAAATTTTCTCAAATTCGGATTTGAAAACTTTAGTAACTGGTATCTGGGAGCCAGTTACTAAAGATTTTCTTCCAAATTTTCGCAAATATGGATGGAAAAACTTTAGTAACTGGTATCTGGGAGCCAGTTACTAAACACTTTCTTCAAGATTTTCTCAAATTCGGATTTGAAAACTTTAGTAACTGGTATCTGGGAGGCAGTTACTAAACATTTTCTTTAAAATTTTCTCAAATTCGGATTTAAAAACTTTATTAACTAGTATCTGCGAGCCAGTTACTAAACTTTTTCTTCAAGATTTTCTCAAATTCGGATTTGAAAACTTTAGTAACTGTTATCTGGGAGCCAGTTACTAAACTTTTCCTTCAAAATTTTCTCAAATTCGGATTTGAAAACTTTAGTAACTGGTATCTGGGAGCCAGTTACTAAACTTTTTCTTCAAAATTTTCGCAAATATTGATGGAAAATCTTTAGTAACTGGTATCTGGGAGCCCTTACTAAACTTTTCTTCTAAATTTTCTCAAATTCGGATTTAAAAACTTTAGTAACTGGTATCTGGGAGCCAGTTACTAAACATGTTCTTCAAAATGTTCTCAAATTCGGATTTGAAAACTGTATTAACTAGTATCTGGGAGCCAGTTACTAAATTTGTCTTCAAAATTTTCTCAAATTCGGATTTGAAAACTTTAGTAACTGGAATCTGGGAGCCTAGTTACTAAATGATACTAAACTTTGGTGGGAAGTTAGATACTAGATCCTAGATACTAAATGGTTACTAAACTTTGGTGTGAAGTCAGTTACTAGATCCTAGTTACTAAATGGCTACTAAACATTGTGAAGTTAGTTACTAGTTCATAGATCCTAACTAGTTACTAAATGTACGTGAGTTAGCTGATTTTCAATATTTTCAAGATTACTCGCAAATTAGTATCTGAAAAATTGTGTAACTGGTATATGGTAGCCAGTTATTACACTTTTTCTTAAATTTTTTTAAATTCGGACGCAAAAACTTTAGTAACTGGTATCTGGGAGCCAGTTACTACACCATTTCTTCAAATTTTTCTCAAATTCAGATTTGAAAACTATAGTAACTGGTATCTTGGGGCCAGTTACTAAACTTTTTCTTCAAAATTTTCTCAAATTCAGATTTGAAAACTTTAGTAACTGGTATCTAGGAGCCAGTTACTAAACCTTTTCTTCAAAATGTTCTCAAATTCGGATTTGAAAATTTTAGTAACTAGTATCTGGGGGCCAGTTACTAAACCTTTTACAAAATTTCTCAAATATGGATTTGCAAACTTTAGTAACTGGTATCTGTGAGCCAGTTACTAAATCTTTCTTCAAAAATTTTCTCAAATTCGGATTTGAAAACTTTAGTAACTGGTATCTGGGAGCCAGTTACTAAATCTTTCTTCAAAATTTTCTCAAATTCAAATTTAAAAACTTTAATAACTGGTATCTGAGAGCCAGTTACTAAACTTTTTCTTCAAAGTTTTCTCAGATTTGTATTTGAAAACTTTAGTAACTGGTATCTGGGAGCCAGTTACTAAAAATTTTCTTCAAAACTTTCGCAAATATTGATGGAAAAACTTTAGTAACTGGTATCTGGGAGCCCTTCCTAAACTTTTTCTTCTAAATTTTCTCAAATTCGGATTTATAAAACTTTAGTAACTGGTATCTGGGAGCCAGTTACTAAACATTTTCTTCAAAATGTTCTCTAATTCGGATTTGAACACGTTTTTAACTAGTATCTGGGAGCCAGTTACTAAATTTGTCTTCAAAATTTTCTCAAATTCGGATTTGAAAACTTTAGTAACTGGTATCTGGGAGCCAGTTACTAAACACTTTCTTCAAGATTTTCTCAAATTCCGATTTGAAAACTTTAGTAACTGGTATCTGGGAGGCAGTTACTAAACATTTTCTTTAAAATTTTCTCAAATTCGGATTTAAAAACTGTATTAACTAGTATCTGCGAGCCAGTTACTAAACTTTTTCTTCAAGATTTTCTCAAATTCGGATTTGAAAACTTTAGTAACTGTTATCTGGGAGCCAGTTACTAAACTTTTCCTTCAAAATTTTCTCAAATTCGGATTTGAAAACTTTAGTAACTGGTATCTGGGAGCCAGTTACTAAACTTTTTCTTCAAAATTTTCGCAAATATTGATGGAAAATCTTTAGTAACTGGTATCTGGGAGCCCTTACTAAACTTTTCTTCTAAATTTTCTCAAATTCGGATTTAAAAACTTTAGTAACTGGTATCTGGGAGCCAGTTACTAAACATGTTCTTCAAAATGTTCTCAAATTCGGATTTGAAAACTGTATTAACTAGTATCTGGGAGCCAGTTACTAAATTTGTCTTCAAAATTTTCTCAAATTCGGATTTGAAAACTTTAGTAACTGGAATCTGGGAGCCTAGTTACTAAATGATACTAAACTTTGGTGGGAAGTTAGATACTAGATCCTAGATACTAAATGGTTACTAAACTTTGGTGTGAAGTCAGTTACTAGATCCTAGTTACTAAATGGCTACTAAACATTGTGAAGTTAGTTACTAGTTCATAGATCCTAACTAGTTACTAAATGTACGTGAGTTAGCTGATTTTCAATATTTTCAAGATTACTCGCAAATTAGTATCTGAAAAATTGTGTAACTGGTATATGGTAGCCAGTTATTACACTTTTTCTTAAATTTTTTTAAATTCGGACGCAAAAACTTTAGTAACTGGTATCTGGGAGCCAGTTACTACACCATTTCTTCAAATTTTTCTCAAATTCAGATTTGAAAACTATAGTAACTGGTATCTTTGGGCCAGTTACTAAACTTTTTCTTCAAAATTTTCTCAAATTCAGATTTGAAAACTTTAGTAACTGGTATCTAGGAGCCAGTTACTAAACCTTTTCTTCAAAATGTTCTCAAATTCGGATTTGAAAATTTTAGTAACTAGTATCTGGGGGCCAGTTACTAAACCTTTTACAAAATTTCTCAAATATGGATTTGCAAACTTTAGTAACTGGTATCTGTGAGCCAGTTACTAAATCTTTCTTCAAAAATGTTCTCAAATTCGGATTTGAAAACTTTAGTAACTGGTATCTGGGAGCCAGTTACTAAATCTTTCTTCAAAATTTTCTCAAATTCAAATTTAAAAACTTTAATAACTGGTATCTGAGAGCCAGTTACTAAACTTTTTCTTCAAAGTTTTCTCAGATTTGTATTTGAAAACTTTAGTAACTGGTATCTGGGAGCCAGTTACTAAAAATTTTCTTCAAAACTTTCGCAAATATTGATGGAAAAACTTTAGTAACTGGTATCTGGGAGCCCTTCCTAAACTTTTTCTTCTAAATTTTCTCAAATTCGGATTTATAAAACTTTAGTAACTGGTATCTGGGAGCCAGTTACTAAACATTTTCTTCAAAATGTTCTCTAATTCGGATTTGAACACGTTTTTAACTAGTATCTGGGAGCCAGTTACTAAATTTGTCTTCAAAATTTTCTCAAATTCGGATTTGAAAACTTTAGTAACTGGTATCTGGGAGCCAGTTACTAAACACTTTCTTCAAGATTTTCTCAAATTCCGATTTGAAAACTTTAGTAACTGGTATCTGGGAGGCAGTTACTAAACATTTTCTTTAAAATTTTCTCAAATTCGGATTTAAAAACTGTATTAACTAGTATCTGCGAGCCAGTTACTAAACTTTTTCTTCAAGATTTTCTCAAATTCGGATTTGAAAACTTTAGTAACTGTTATCTGGGAGCCAGTTACTAAACTTTTCCTTCAAAATTTTCTCAAATTCGGATTTGAAAACTTTAGTAACTGGTATCTGGGAGCCAGTTACTAAACTTTTTCTTCAAAATTTTCGCAAATATTGATGGAAAAACTTTAGTAACTGGTATCTGGGAGCCCTTACTAAACTTTTCTTCTAAATTTTCTCAAATTCGGATTTAAAAACTTTAGTAACTGGTATCTGGGAGCCAGTTACTAAACATGTTCTTCAAAATGTTCTCAAATTCGGATTTGAAAACTGTATTAACTAGTATCTGGGAGCCAGTTACTAAATTTGTCTTCAAAATTTTCTCAAATTCGGATTTGAAAACTTTAGTAACTGGAATCTGGGAGCCTAGTTACTAAATGATACTAAAATTTGGTGGGAAGTTAGATACTAGATCCTAGATACTAAATGGTTACTAAACTTTGGTGTGAAGTCAGTTACTAGATCCTAGTTACTAAATGGCTACTAAACATTGTGAAGTTAGTTACTAGTTCCTAGATCCTAACTAGTTACTAAATGTACGTGAGTTAGCTGATTTTCAATATTTTCAAGATTACTCGCAAATTAGTATCTGAAAAATTGTGTAACTGGTATATGGTAGCCAGTTATTACACTTTTTCTTAAATTTTTTTAAATTCGGACGCAAAAACTTTAGTAACTGGTATCTGGGAGCCAGTTACTACACCATTTCTTCAAATTTTTCTCAAATTCAGATTTGAAAACTATAGTAACTGGTATCTTGGGGCCAGTTACTAAACTTTTTCTTCAAAATTTTCTCAAATTCAGATTTGAAAACTTTAGTAACTGGTATCTAGGAGCCAGTTACTAAACCTTTTCTTCAAAATGTTCTCAAATTCGGATTTGAAAATTTTAGTAACTAGTATCTGGGGGCCAGTTACTAAACCTTTTAAAAAATTTCTCGAATATGGATTTGCAAACTTTAGTGACTGGTATCTGTGAGCCAGTTACATAAATCTTTCTTCAAAAATTTCTCAAATTCGTATTTGAAAACTTTAGTAACTGGTATCTGGGAGCCAGTTACTAAACACTTTCTTCCAAATTTTCTCAAATTCGGATTTGAAAACTTTAGTAACTGGTATCTGAGAGCCAGTTACTAAATCTTTCTTCAAAATTTTCTCATATTCAGATTCAAAAACTTTAGTAACTGGTATCTGAGAGCCAGTTACTAAACTTTTTCTTCAAAGTTTTCTCAGATTCGGATTTGAAAACTTTAGTAACTGGTATCTGGGAGCCAGTTACTAAACATTTTCTTCAAAATGTTCTCAAATTCGGATTTGAAAACCTTAGTAACTGGTATCTGGGAGCCAGTTACTATACTTTTCCTTCAAGATTTTCTCAAATTCGGATTTGAAAACTTTAGTAACTGGTATCTGGGAGCCAGTTACTAAACTTTTCCTTCAAGATTTTCTCAAATTCGGATTTGAAAACTTTAGTAACTGGTATCTGGGAGCCAGTTACTAAACTTTTTCTTCAAAATTTTCGCAAATATTGATGGAAAAACTTTAGTAACTGGTATCTGGGAGTCCTTACTAAACTTTTTCTTCTAAATTTTCTCAAATTCGGATTTGAAAACTTTAGTAACTGGTATCTGGGAGCCAGTTACTAAACATGTTCTTCAAAATGTTCTCAAATTCGGATTTGAAAACTTTATTAACTAGTATCTGGGAGCCAGTTACTAAATTTTTTCTTCAAGATTTTCTCAAATTCGGATTTGAAAACTTTAGTAACTGGTATCTGGGAGCCAGTTACTAAACTTTTCCTTCAAGATTTTCTCAAATTCGGATTTGAAAACTTTAGTAACTGGTATCTGAGAGCCAGTTACTAAATCTTTCTTCAAAATTTTCTCATATTCAGATTCAAAAACTTTAGTAACTGGTATCTGAGAGCCAGTTACTAAACTTTTTCTTCAAAGTTTTCTCAGATTTGTATTTGAAAACTTTAGTAACTGGTATCTGGGAGCCAGTTACTAAAAATTTTCTTCAAAACTTTCGCAAATATTGATGGAAAAACTTTAGTAACTGGTATCTGGGAGCCCTTCCTAAACTTTTTCTTCTAAATTTTCTCAAATTCGGATTTATAAAACTTTAGTAACTGGTATCTGGGAGCCAGTTACTAAACATTTTCTTCAAAATGTTCTCTAATTCGGATTTGAACACGTTTTTAACTAGTATCTGGGAGCCAGTTACTAAATTTGTCTTCCAAATTTTCTCAAATTCGGATTTGAAAACTTTAGTAACTGGTATCTGGGAGCCAGTTACTAAACACTTTCTTCAAGATTTTCTCAAATTCCGATTTGAAAACTTTAGTAACTGGTATCTGGGAGGCAGTTACTAAACATTTTCTTTAAAATTTTCTCAAATTCGGATTTAAAAACTGTATTAACTAGTATCTGCGAGCCAGTTACTAAACTTTTTCTTCAAGATTTTCTCAAATTCGGATTTGAAAACTTTAGTAACTGTTATCTGGGAGCCAGTTACTAAACTTTTCCTTCAAAATTTTCTCAAATTCGGATTTGAAAACTTTAGTAACTGGTATCTGGGAGCCAGTTACTAAACTTTTTCTTCAAAATTTTCGCAAATATTGATGGAAAAACTTTAGTAACTGGTATCTGGGAGCCCTTACTAAACTTTTCTTCTAAATTTTCTCAAATTCGGATTTAAAAACTTTAGTAACTGGTATCTGGGAGCCAGTTACTAAACATGTTCTTCAAAATGTTCTCAAATTCGGATTTGAAAACTGTATTAACTAGTATCTGGGAGCCAGTTACTAAATTTGTCTTCAAAATTTTCTCAAATTCGGATTTGAAAACTTTAGTAACTGGAATCTGGGAGCCTAGTTACTAAATGATACTAAAATTTGGTGGGAAGTTAGATACTAGATCCTAGATACTAAATGGTTACTAAACTTTGGTGTGAAGTCAGTTACTAGATCCTAGTTACTAAATGGCTACTAAACATTGTGAAGTTAGTTACTAGTTCCTAGATCCTAACTAGTTACTAAATGTACGTGAGTTAGCTGATTTTCAATATTTTCAAGATTACTCGCAAATTAGTATCTGAAAAATTGTGTAACTGGTATATGGTAGCCAGTTATTACACTTTTTCTTAAATTTTTTTAAATTCGGACGCAAAAACTTTAGTAACTGGTATCTGGGAGCCAGTTACTACACCATTTCTTCAAATTTTTCTCAAATTCAGATTTGAAAACTATAGTAACTGGTATCTTGGGGCCAGTTACTAAACTTTTTCTTCAAAATTTTCTCAAATTCAGATTTGAAAACTTTAGTAACTGGTATCTAGGAGCCAGTTACTAAACCTTTTCTTCAAAATGTTCTCAAATTCGGATTTGAAAATTTTAGTAACTAGTATCTGGGGGCCAGTTACTAAACCTTTTAAAAAATTTCTCGAATATGGATTTGCAAACTTTAGTGACTGGTATCTGTGAGCCAGTTACATAAATCTTTCTTCAAAAATTTCTCAAATTCGTATTTGAAAACTTTAGTAACTGGTATCTGGGAGCCAGTTACTAAACACTTTCTTCCAAATTTTCTCAAATTCGGATTTGAAAACTTTAGTAACTGGTATCTGAGAGCCAGTTACTAAATCTTTCTTCAAAATTTTCTCATATTCAGATTCAAAAACTTTAGTAACTGGTATCTGAGAGCCAGTTACTAAACTTTTTCTTCAAAGTTTTCTCAGATTCGGATTTGAAAACTTTAGTAACTGGTATCTGGGAGCCAGTTACTAAACATTTTCTTCAAAATGTTCTCAAATTCGGATTTGAAAACTTTAGTAACTGGTATCTGGGAGCCAGTTACTAAACTTTTCCTTCAAGATTTTCTCAAATTCGGATTTGAAAACTTTAGTAACTGGTATCTGGGAGCCAGTTACTAAACTTTTTCTTCAAAATTTTCGCAAATATTGATGGAAAAACTTTAGTAACTGGTATCTGGGAGTCCTTACTAAACTTTTTCTTCTAAATTTTCTCAAATTCGGATTTGAAAACTTTAGTAACTGGTATCTGGGAGCCAGTTACTAAACATGTTCTTCAAAATGTTCTCAAATTCGGATTTGAAAACTTTATTAACTAGTATCTGGGAGCCAGTTACTAAATTTTTTCTTCAAGATTTTCTCAAATTCGGATTTGAAAACTTTAGTAACTGGTATCTGGGAGCCAGTTACTAAACTTTTCCTTCAAGATTTTCTCAAATTCGGATTTGAAAACTATAGTAACTGGTATCTTGGGGCCAGTTACTAAACTTTTTCTTCAAAATTTTCTCAAATTCAGATTTGAAAACTTTAGTAACTGGTATCTAGGAGCCAGTTACTAAACCTTTTCTTCAAAATGTTCTCAAATTCGGATTTGAAAATTTTAGTAACTAGTATCTGGGGGCCAGTTACTAAACCTTTTAAAAAATTTCTCGAATATGGATTTGCAAACTTTAGTGACTGGTATCTGTGAGCCAGTTACATAAATCTTTCTTCAAAAATTTCTCAAATTCGTATTTGAAAACTTTAGTAACTGGTATCTGGGAGCCAGTTACTAAACACTTTCTTCCAAATTTTCTCAAATTCGGATTTGAAAACTTTAGTAACTGGTATCTGAGAGCCAGTTACTAAATCTTTCTTCAAAATTTTCTCATATTCAGATTCAAAAACTTTAGTAACTGGTATCTGAGAGCCAGTTACTAAACTTTTTCTTCAAAGTTTTCTCAGATTCGGATTTGAAAACTTTAGTAACTGGTATCTGGGAGCCAGTTACTAAACATTTTCTTCAAAATGTTCTCAAATTCGGATTTGAAAACTTTAGTAACTGGTATCTGGGAGCCAGTTACTAAACTTTTCCTTCAAGATTTTCTCAAATTCGGATTTGAAAACTTTAGTAACTGGTATCTGGGAGCCAGTTACTAAACTTTTTCTTCAAAATTTTCGCAAATATTGATGGAAAAACTTTAGTAACTGGTATCTGGGAGTCCTTACTAAACTTTTTCTTCTAAATTTTCTCAAATTCGGATTTGAAAACTTTAGTAACTGGTATCTGGGAGCCAGTTACTAAACATGTTCTTCAAAATGTTCTCAAATTCGGATTTGAAAACTTTATTAACTAGTATCTGGGAGCCAGTTACTAAATTTTTTCTTCAAGATTTTCTCAAATTCGGATTTGAAAACTTTAGTAACTGGTATCTGGGAGCCAGTTACTAAACTTTTCCTTCAAGATTTTCTCAAATTCGGATTTGAAAACTTTAGTAACTGGTATCTGAGAGCCAGTTACTAAATCTTTCTTCAAAATTTTCTCATATTCAGATTCAAAAACTTTAGTAACTGGTATCTGAGAGCCAGTTACTAAACTTTTTCTTCAAAGTTTTCTCAGATTCGGATTTGAAAACTTTAGTAACTGGTATCTGGGAGCCAGTTACTAAACATTTTCTTCAAAATGTTCTCAAATTCGGATTTGAAAACTTTAGTAACTGGTATCTGGGAGCCAGTTACTATACTTTTCCTTCAAGATTTTCTCAAATTCGGATTTGAAAACTTTAGTAACTGGTATCTGGGAGCCAGTTACTAAACTTTTCCTTCAAGATTTTCTCAAATTCGGATTTGAAAACTTTAGTAACTGGTATCTGGGAGCCAGTTACTAAACTTTTTCTTCAAAATTTTCGAAAATATTGATGGAAAAACTTTAGTAACTGGTATCTGGGAGCCCTTACTAAACTTTTTCTTCTAAATTTTCTCAAATTCGGATTTGAAAACTTTAGTAACTGGTATCTGGGAGCCAGTTACTAAACATGTTCTTCAAAATGTTCTCAAATTCGGATTTGAAAACTTTATTAACTTGTATCTGGGAGCCAGTTACTAAATTTTTCTTCAAAATTTTCGAAAATATTGATGGAAAAACTTTAGTAACTGGTATCTGGGAGCCCTTACTAAACTTCTTCTTCTAAATTTTCTCAAATTCGGATTTGAAAACTTTAGTAACTGGTATCTGGGAGCCAGTTACTAAACATGTTCTTCAAAATGTTCTCAAATTCGTATTTGAAAACTTTAGTAACTAGTATCTGGGAGCCAGTTACCAAAGATTGTCTTCATAATGTTCGCAAATATGGATGGAAAAACTTTAGTAACTGGTATCTGGGAGCCAGTTACTAAACTTTTTCTTCTAAATTTTCTCAAATTCGGATTTGAAAACTTTAGTAACTGGTATCTGGGAGCCAGTTACTAAACACTTTCTTCAAAATGTTCTCAAATTCGGATTTGAAAACGTTAGTAACTGGTATCTGGGAGCCAGTTACTAAACATTTTCTTTAAAATTTTCTCAAATTCGGATTTGAAAACTTTATTAACTAGTATCTGGGAGCCAGTTACAAAACTGTTTCTTCAAGATTTTCTCAAATTCGGATTTGAAAACTTTAGTAACTGGTATCTGGGAGCCAGTTACTAAACTTTTCCTTCAAAATTTTCTCAAATTCGGATTTGAAAACTGTATTAACTAGTATCTGGGAGCCAGTTACTAAACTTTTTCTTCAAGATTTGTATTCAAATTCGGATTTGAAAACTTTAGTAACTGGTTTTTTTCAGAATTTTGATTTATCAATTTTTGGGGTGAAGATCTGAGAGTTTATAAAAAATCTACCTGAACTGGTCAAAATGTTACTTCTCCTTAGCTGCTTGCCATATTTCAACCAATTTTGACTAGATACATTCTATGGTGGTAGGCTCGAGACATTATTTTCAGAATTTTGATTGATCAATTTTTTGGGTGAAAATCTGAGAGTTTATGAAAAGTCTACCGGAAATGCTCGAAATGCTACTTCTCCTTAGCTGTTTGACATATTTCAGCCACATTTGACTAGATGCATTCGTGGTAGGCTCTACAAATTCTTTTCAGACATTTGATTGATCAAATTTTGAAGTGAAAATCTGAGATGTTATGAAAAGTCTACCAGAAATGATCAACATGCTACTCTTCCTTAGCTGCTTGACATATTTCAACCACATTTGAGTGGATGGATTCTATGGCCGTAGGCTCTATAACTTCTATTCAGAATTGTGATTGATTGAATTTTTGGGTGAAAATCTTCTGAAATTATGAAAATGCTACTACTTAGCTTCCTGATATATTTCAACAAAATTTGACTAGATGAATGGTGGTAGGCTCTAGAATATATATTCACAATTGTGATTGACTAATTTGTGGGTGAAAATCTTAGATTTTGTTTAAAAAAACACCGGAAATTGTCAAAATGCTGCTCTTCATTAACCGCTTGGTGGAATTCAACCTTGTATGGCTAGAAGGACCCTATTGGTGTAGGTTTCAGAACATGTATACAGAATTTTGATTGGTACATTTTTAATGAAAATGTACTGGATATCGCTTAAAACACTACTCATTAACTGCTTGGGCGATTTAAACTAGAGTTGGATGGAAGGACCCTATGGCGCCGGGCTTCAAATCTCGTATGCAGCATTTTGATTGGTCAATTTTTGGGCGGCCATATTGCATTTCCGAAAATTATTCTTCATGTCTTAAAATGCAAATGGTTCAAACGCTAATCGTCCAGGTGAGCGCCACAGGCACTTGGGCCTCTTGTCTATTCCAACATAGCCATCCACAATAGTAGTACTTGACGGACCATTAAGCATTCATGACGGACTTAGATACGTCATTCATTCCATATTTGTATTGTGATCTCAGCCTGCATGCCTGCCTGGATTGACCCATTGCATGTGTGGATGATGTTGAATGTTCCATAAATGGTTTGAGTTATTAGTAGATCACCTGGCCAGAACGGCCACATGAGCGTATTCAAATACGACCATCTGGCGTCCTGCTACCAGGCGTCTGCCAACTTTTTCTGTAAACGACTTTTCAAAAACTACAGGGCCAATTTCAATTATATTTGGCAGGAAGCATCCTTAGGGCATATAGATACAAATGTGTTCAAATGAAGCCAATCAGGCAATTGGACCGACATCCATCTTTGATTTTATCAACTTTTTAAAAAATTCTTTAAACTCTCCGAAATCGATTGGGGAATCGATTCAGAACCCATGAAACATCATCTAGGGCAAGAGGTAAGCCAAAATTGTTAAAGAGAACCTGATTGACCAAATGGATCGGTGGCCTTCTTGGATAGCCTAGTGTTCCTGAACACAACTTCGCTGAAGGAATCGGGCTGAAATTTGGGAAATATAAATAGGGAGTAAGGGTCATTATAGTTTGTTCCGGAGAAGTTAGGTAAACAACATGGCCGCTGTGAAACAATCAACATGTAGCATGCTTGGCAGTCCTTTTAGATCGTGTTAGTTGATGAATTTTAATGCATAAACTGGTTGTATACAGGTTTTTATGTACGGGTATGATAATTTCAAATTTGCCACCTGAAACTGTCGGATAAACGGTTTAGTGCCCATCGTGGATCATTTTCTCGCTTTGCGAATTGATTCCAAAACTCATGAAATGCCATCTAGGGCAGAAGCTGAAGTTTTTTCAAAGGAACTTGATCGGCAAAATGCTTTGGTGGCCATATTTGATGGCACATCCAGAACCATTGAATGGCTCGTCCGAAATTTGGGAGATATGATTAGTGAATAAGGTTCATTAAGGTTATTCGAAGGAAGTTGATATCTAAAGAAACATGAACGCTGTCTGTATGGTACAATTATGGTCAACTACTTAGGGTTTTTCAAAAGCCTTTTGATTCTACTTATAGACTTTTTAGTTGAAATGTCTATGTTTCTGGTGAGCGATATAGGCCCCTTCGGTAGCGTGTTTGTTTAATGGCATAAAGGTGAGTTAATTGAAATCAGTCCAGTAGTTGTTGAGAAGAATTCGTTCAAAGGAACACGTTGATGGTGGGATAACCGATGGACAAATGGCCCAAATAAATATAAATAATGAAATTTTAGATGAATAACAATGCAAATTGAGGCATTGGAGTTGTGACGTAGTACCTTTAAACTTAGAAAACCTGTAGCAATAATATCCAAAGGAGGAAGAAAAATGTGATTGTCAAAAGAAAATCCAGTTGCCAGAGGTCACCGGTTCTTAATGAATCCAATTTGTCTTAACTATAGGCGTGAGTGACGGGGGATGGGAGTAATAATATCAAAATTAAGTTTAAGTAAGAATTTTAATGAATGAATTCTCTCACCGTTTGTCCACTGTTCCACAACGAATATCTATACAAATGGAATACGCAAATACTGAATATATTACATAATGACTTAAACACTACACATGCAAACATCATTTTATCATTTCAAAGAATAACCCAATGAAACAATTACCAGGATCTCCTGAGATCAAAGTTGAAAATAGAATATGACTGATCACAACCTTACCTATAAAATACCCTTAATCCTTACAACCGCCCGGAGGGACGTAGCCCAAAGACAAAATATTCTTTAATAATATGGAAAATTCCAAATTTCCTCAGAATAATTAGCATAAAATATAATGCCTTAAATACATTTTACAGATATTTACATTTCTTATCTAGGTCTAACCAATTAAATTTAAACAATTTTGTTATCTAATTTCTGACATAATATTTATGTGAAGTCCGGTAAGTATAAAGTTCTTTTATATCGAAATGTCCAAATACAGATTAAATTTAACACAATACCGGAAACAAATCCAGGAGCATGTCTGACGGTTTCAGAAATGACATTACTAGAGAACCATGTCTCTGAGAAATATCATACACTATCCAGGTAAACACCCCATGAACTGCTTCGTGTTAACATCCAAGTAAACACCCCATGAAACGACATCAGGTTAACATTCAGGTAAACACCCCATGAGCTGCTTCAGGTTAACACCCAGGTAAACACCCCATGAACTGTTTCAGGTTAACACCCAGGTAAACACCCCATGAACTGCTTCAGGTTAACACCCAGGTAAACACCCCAGAACTGTTCCTCCCATATACGCGCTTAAAGTCTGAACTGTCTCATCATCTGCCGTCAATTGACCGGTATCCAAACTACAGGCCAAATCTACAACCAGGATTCCATACTTATATTCACGGAATCAGTCCTTCAACGTTGACTAAGTGAATCGCTATCTTAAACCATCCTTCAAACAAACACACACCTTTCGAGTGGTCCGTCTAATCAGAAGCGAACCAAGATTTCGCGTGCAAAAACAGCGTAAAATACATTTCATCTGCCTACGTGCCAACTTAAAGTTACCCTGAAAGTTATCCTGCCCTAACATATAAAAGAAATGTATAGAAAAACCTAACCATCTCCCAAAACACAACCTGACTGAGACAAGTGATTTTGACACAGCAAATCACTCTGTCACAGATGGAACAACAAACAATCAAACCGTATATTCTGGAAATGCTACAAATTACAAAAATGTTCTTGTTTCAGATACAATTCAATGAGAGGGGCTCAAAAGTCCACATGACATTTGACACTCCACCCCAATGCGACATCCTAGTGTCGCCAAGGGGACACACTCGCCACACACATATGTTAAGGAGAGCATTTCATATCTCATGAACATCGCTGGTTTTCTGTTCCATCTACTATTCAGTAAACATGCGGCCCAAATATCCTGCTACAAAATGGCGCAGGATATTTGGACTTCCCCCATATTGTCAACCAATTGTCACAAAAGTAATAAAATCCAATTCAATACAATCCCCCACCGTAACAGAGATATATTAGGGAGAGATGTCCACATTCCGGAACTATCCATACTATTCTGTTTCCGATACCCTTCATTACAGGGTGAATGATCAAAATTATCAATGATATTTGGGCTCAATCCACCCCCACCACCTCCTCGCTAAATCATGCAGAGAGGTTAGAGAAGATTTTATAACCTATGATCATCCATGGTAATCTGTTTCCCATACCATTCAAAGTTACTCAGGATATTTAAACCCCTCCCCCGAGTTGGCATCCTCTTGCCATTAAGGTGACACAATCATACAGAGTGGAGGTAGGGAGAGCATTTCATATGCTACTCTTGTCAAAACGGATCCAGCGCACAGACTGACATTAATTATTTTGTCCTGCGTTCGGAGAACGTGTACATCAGGACACATGGCCCATCATGATGGAGCAGGCAATGTATCGTGTGTAAGAATCCATCTTACATTATATTTGTGGTAGGAGAAATATAAACTGCCAGGTTATGCAGCCATTGCTGGAGAAGCAATGCACTCGAACATGCCCACACTGCTGATCTCGTATTGGATTATGTGTCACCCGTGTACGTTCCATATGCCAATGTACACTTTGATCTTACTAGTCATGTAGCCAAACATGATATACTTGAAGGTAATACGAAATTGAGCTCTAGAAAATTGGATTCACAGTGAAAAGGGCATATCAAAATATATGCAGCTAAGTCCAAAATGCTAGAACAGATGAATGTGGAGTAGAGATTGTCACGGGAATGCACATGACTAATTTAGACTGCCCAAAGACCTTTCCATATAGTGTGCTGCAATTATAGCGATCAGGAAAGTCATGGAGTGGATGAGTACCCAACCCGCAGTGAATCATTCCGCACAGTATTGTGTCTAAAACAAAGTTCATTTAGAACCAACAGATCAGATCTAAATTGGAGCGAACCCTATAACTAATATCTGCAATACAGCTAACAACGAGCTTCTCGATTTGTCAGGCTATCTAAGGTCATCTACGAACACGCCCGTATAACAAAGAGAATATACTCATGCAACAGAAGACCATTCACCAGTGGACAATTCAACTCCTATCCAGGAATAATGGCCTAGCATAAAGAGCCATTGCCCTGTGTACAGCGACTGCGACGTCTTTTCAGCAGCTCTGGAACATGCCGATGGCTTCGAGTCATTCACGTATCTTATGTCATGCGTCGGCCACCACCTTGTTATTGAAAAATGTACTAAAATATGCAACATATCACTATTTATCCCAACGCCAGAACTCATTAACAAGATAACTGTTGCTACTAATTGAAAATGTATAATTTCGCAGGAGATGCATAGTGATATAGATTATCTCTGGTCATGCTACCAGAAGAAATATTCTAAGGTTGTAATCTCCCTGATCATGATACCAATAGCATGCTCGTATTTCCCACCTTTTAGGACGATACATACTGTCGAGTCTGGATAGTTAATTTATAAATATAAATGTTTGCCAGGATGTTAATGGTACCTTCATCTGTGGGAGCGTTGCCTATCTCAATGCATTCTACGTTTCTGGGTATTCGGCGTATGTCAAGGCAAGTATGTGCTTTAGCAATATTCGTAGGTGATAATAGAATGGAATCGCGTTAATGATGCCGGTGTAAACACCGTAATGATGTACGCGATGTGAAATTTCAACAGTTCATCGTCGACATCATAGTCAGTGTGGCTGCCAGCATCTTGAGTTTGGCTATTCGTAGGGTTAGGGTGATGGGGTTGCAAGGGCACTGGTGGGTGGGGGTAATCGCCTCCCCACCTCTACCTCCACTATTTGAGTGTCGACACCAGAAATTCCATGCATACCCACCAGCTCCTCACTCACACCAAATGCAAGCTATTCCATCGCAGAACATTTCAACATCGCACCCCTCCCTCCCCGATTTGGTTTCGTACTTTATCACAGCAGACACTTGGACACCATCCTACATCTATGTTATTGGAATCGGCAGTAGTACCACCTGAATGACAGATAAACCAGCGTGCATGTACACAATTTCTCGCATGCACAGAACCCTAATACACGGAATATGAATACATTAAAAACAGTAGAGTTTAAGAAACGGACCAAAAACGTAGATGCCAATAATCGCCGTTCTTGCTGAACATTATCAGATACACCTGGTAATGCAGGTTTCTGGGCCAGTACTAGACCAAGAGTAGGTAGCTAGATAGCACCGTACTGTCCTGATATAGGCGGAGTACTGACCCAGTAACGTTGCATACATCATGTGTCCATGTGCACATGTCAACTGAAAGAAACCCGACAGCATACTGCATCCGATAGTCATTCCATAAGTATGAGAGATACGGGTTTTTTCCTCTAAAGATGCTAAAATTGAAACCAAATGTCTTATCAAGTAACATTGCTGCAATATTATGAAAAGATTTGCATAACTGCCAGGGCACATCGCTTACTAGAACCACATTAGCAAATTAGAATTTCGACGTGTCACCTCGTGTTGTGTCGAGCAAACCGGTATTCACACTTACGGATATTGTTTGAGAGAAGGTTATTGATGCAGACAATTGTTCTAAAAGTGGGACTATAGATAATGACATTTAAATCTGCCTGCAAATGCATATTCTTATAATTACTCAAAATCTGTCTTCTTTATTTCTATCTTTACGTGTGTCTTTCTTTCAGTCGTTCTGTCTTTCTCTTTCTTTCTTTCTGTTTTCTCTCTTTCTTACTGTTTTCTTGTTTCTTTCTTTCTATCTGTCTTTCTTTTATTTATTATTTCTTTCTTACATTCTTATTGTGATTGACGTTACAATGATGTGTACCACCGGTGATAAGGGAAGTGGTAATGCAGAGCATGCGCAAATAGAACCTAAACAGTAGTGACGAGTCAAGATAAATAGTTGAGTGCGAATGAAGAACCAAAAGCTAGTTTAGTAATGCACGCGCACATACTCATGCTATTAGCCATGCGCTAATAGCCAGAACCATGCACAATTGAAGGCTCATTAGGAGGCAATACGCCACTGCATGGCACGCGTAGCAGCTTTGCAAGATCATGTTCGAGATAGCAGCGAGAAGCTGTTCCCTTAAATTGATTTGTTTCTCTCCATCAAATTGGAGTAGTCATTGGCAATCAGATAAATAGAGTGCAGGAAGTGGTCTATATTGTGCGTGTGTAATCTATATTTCTGTTATTCTCCCACCTGCGTACTGCCTTCCATATTATGCACCTCTTCGCATACCTTAGCCAGCAACTGTTTGGAAATCAACGACACAGACTGCCGTTATTTTGCGAGCAGTAACCGTTGACGATTGCAGCCACGCTTCTCCAGGCGCCTTCACATCGATTACCTCCATCATGTCTAGCCATTGCGCGAGTGCGTCCATTCCTGCGTGCGTGCGTGCGTGCGTGCGTGCGTGCGTGCGGGCGGGCGGGCGGGCGGGCGGCGGGAGGGCAGGCGGGAATGCGGGTGGGTGTGCATGCGGGAGGACATATGAGCGTGGGTGCGTACGTACGTGCGTGCGTGCGTGAGTGCGTGCGTGCGTGCGTGCGTCCGTGAGTGTGTACTTGCATGCATGTTTGTTTGTGCATACATCCATGTGCACGTACCTCCGCACATAATTGTATGTGTGAGTCTTATTCGTGTGTTAACTCGTGTATAGCACCTATAAATGGCACCCTCAATGATATATAGTACATCAACAAGATTCATTAAGTTGTGGAAAACCTCTATCGTTTCTATTTTATGGCAAGGCCTACCGGCACAGGTGATAAGGAGACGAAGCTATTACGCCATTCTGTATGTTATAGTGGCCTATGGGTTGGTTTCAAAGTCAAACTAGCTGGCGTCACTTATTTGTAGGCCAACTAGGTTGAAATGTCAAGTGTGCTTATCTTGTATTGACCGTTCATTATTCACCTGTCCGTCCATCTATCCGTCCACCCGTTGTCCACCATCCATCGGCCGTTGTCAGCCCGTCGACATTTGTTTTAAACACCACCTTCACAAGACAGTTTGGACCGATTTTAATTATATTTGGGAGGAACCATCTATGGGGTATAGAGAGTCAAGTTTCTTGAAAAGAATTCGATCTGCCGATTTGACCAGCGGCCATCTTAGATTTTGGTAACTGTTTAGAAACGTTAAAAAAATCTTCTTCCCCGAAGCTGCTTGAGAGATGGATTAAAAACTCACGAACCATCATCTAGGTGTAAAACTAAACAGAGTATGTTTAAAGGAACGTGATTGGGCAAATGCCTCAGCGGCCATCTTGGATGGCATTGTTTTCGCGAAAAAACTACTTCTCCAGAACCACTGAATGGATCGGGACACAAGTTGGGAGATATGATTAGGGACTAAACGGCATTAGAATCTGTAAAAAGGTGACACTTATGGTAACCCTAGGCCAATCAAAATGCAGTCTGTTCGCCTGCCATACTGGACGTTTGTTATTTGATGGATTTTGAAGCCAACATTGTATTTGTGTATGCCGATTTCAAACTAGCCATTTTAAAATCTATCAGATAAACGAGTTGATGTCCATCTTGCATGGTTTTCCCACGACTCCTATACTAAACTAAAGCAATATACAATTTAAACCGGCTACTTCTTTAGGACCGCTTTGCCTATTTAAATTGTATATGGAGGGAAGCATCCATAGACCATAGAGATTAATATTCTTTCAAACGAAACAGTTCGGCTAATATGGACGGTGGCTATCTTTGATTGTGACCAATTTTAGAGGATATATATTTTTTCAGCAGATGTATACATTGTTAGTTACCCGGTTCATTGGTCAAATACAGATGCTGCTTTGACGCCTGATGGCGTGTCAGCATAGAGTTGGCGTTACAGGGTTGATGTTGTATAGATTGCGTTCCATAATAGAGTTAGTGTCACTGTACCGACAGCAATGTGCCATTGAGTGCTACGCTGGTTTCCGGATGCAGTCTTTAAACAGAGAATTCGCCTCCAAGCTATCATCGTGTCTGTCTAGTTCCAAGTGTATAACGCCCACATAGGCTCAGCCAAAAAATATATTCCGACATACATCACGCATGTCCCGAGGTGTGGTGAGTATCATGTCTACAGCTGAGGTATTGTTTGGCGTTGAATAAGTGTGTTTTTATGTCGTGTTGACATTCAGCTAGAATATATTATCTGCACTAGCATAGACTAATATAAACTTTCTAGATCTGGCTTGAATAAGCACTTCATTGTAATATCTCGATGCCAAAATCGAATGTTAAATCAATCACATGGTGTTGGAGAATGTGTGCCAAAGTTCTGCTCAATCAAATTCCAGGTTCAATTCAAAGTAATGTCCTGAAAATCCACAGCATAACTCGATCTTCGTATGATATTTTCAAATAAGCTGTATAAAGTCAAGTAGATAGATTTGCATATTGAAAATGGAATATATTCGATATATAAATATATGATATCTCATCCTCAATCTAGTATGCACATCAGCAACGGATTTGATGCAATACAAATCATTGACACTTGTTAGCTGCAAGTTATAATATGCATGATGCCCAACAAAATACCGCAATGTAATGACGTGGGCGCATTGGATAAAAAGTAAAAATGCCAAGCTTGAATTTGTAACTCAGATACACATTTTGCTTTGCATTAATGGTGACTGCACAATAGTCACACAAATATTCTCTAATAAAACTTTTGAAACTAATTTCTGACGGATTGCTGGCACATATATTTGTGTACCTACATTACTCCACGTCTCCATTCCCATCATAAAGTGGGGATATGGCACACGATGCAGTGCATATTGATATATGTTGAAGTAGACGCCCAGCATCTTTAACCAGTCAACTGCCAAGTTAGGAATTCTAAAGTTGACCACTGGAATTTACTACCCAGTTATCAAGCCTGTCAATCCAGTGGAAAAGTTTTAAAAAGTAGTATTTTGACATGAATATGGGAATTCCTCAGGATCAATGTGGAGGCAATACAGAGGTTGGCATTCTTATAAAAATATGTATTCGAATATTCGTATAATTATGCGAATGAATATTCGAACTCTTAGAATATTTCAGACAGGCAGAACTAAGACAGTGATTTTTTGTTGGAGCAAACTATGAGTGTTGCTGTGGCAGACACCGAGTTCGTATTCATAGCAACATGTTGGGTACGAGCTGAATTATGAGAACCGGCAAAATCCAAACTACTAAAAGAAGTCACAGCATATCTGTGCTCAAATGTCAAAACATCAACATTTCCGAAAGTGCAGCATAAACACCGAGTGTGGCTTCAGGATGCTGCGCTTATCCGCTACAATCAGTCCAGCCTTTGAAAACCCATGCTCTGATGATACACTGTTGGCTGGGATGGTGAGGTAGGCTTTTGCCAGTTGGGCTCCTTGTGGATGCCTTTTCTCGTGTTTCTTCCACCTCGCAAGATGAGTACCATCCAAACCAATAGCTTCATGATTCGGCTAGGCGGCACGCACTGTTCTGTCCATTACTGCTTGTGTATTGACAACGTTAGGCATACTATGAAACATTCTCAGTCAAATGATGATGAGCCGAAAGGGGTTTCAAGGGGCTTTGCGTATTCTTCCTTCCGAGTAATGAGTCAACCTGTTACTCACTCACTATTGTCGCTACCGGTTGCCGCTTGTTAAAGTGTAGACTCCAAGTGTACCCATACTAGTATGTAGGCTTTTCTCTGGTGGCTGAGAAAGGTACAGTCCATCATCTGTGGATCCGATACTGCGGATACTTGCATAATCTGTAAGATCTTCACACGCACGCACGTACGCACGCACGCACGCACGCACGCACATACGCACGCACACGCAGCGCTACGTCGGTGGCTGAAATTCGAAGCCTACAATCCTTTCCAAATAATCCAATCCATGACAAGTTTCGCTATTTACGATCGGTGCTTATGACGCTTGAAACAGTCAGATTAGTTTCAAAATATTCAACGCGATGTGTATTACATAATAAATGAGGCAATTCATTGGCACTCACATGCCATCATGCACTATCGCTTGAGGAGACAAAATGGTGGCGATCAATGTTCAACATGTATACGATATTGTAAAGCAGGACCTTGTGATACAGAAACGTGAATGTGACAGGATATACATTATCTGGAATCGGTTAACTATAATCTATCGGTGCATTATAACATGTATATATATATATATATGTGTATATATATATATATATATATATATATATATATATATATATATATATATATATATATATATATATATATATATATATATATATATATATATATATATATATATATATATATATATATATATCTAATTGCAGCATTAAGCAGACAGTGTCTAAAAACCAGCATTAAGCAGACAATTTTGTATATCTTTACTTATGGCAGATATATTAATTCAAACAGCAAATTCTAAGTACACATTTTATTTAGCCTAACGTATGAATCCAGTTAATCAACTAAATCAATACTATACAATATACACGATTTGGTGTCTACTTAAAATCCATATGCATAAAACCAGCATTAAGCAGACAAATGTATATATGTATAAACCAGCATTAAGCAGACAGTGACAAAAACCAGCATTAAGCAGACAGAAATGTATATAAGTAAATATAAATCATGAAATCAGCATTAGGCAGACAAATGCATATACACACCATGACACCAGTATTAGGTAGACAAATGTATATATGTATCCACCAGCATTAGGCAGACAGTGGTATAAACCTGTATTAAGCAGACAGAAATGTATACAAGTATATATAAAAACCAGGATTAAGCAGACAAATGTTAACAACCAGCATTAAGCAAACAGAAATGTATATAATTATATATACATGTACACCTTGAAACCAGGATTAAGCAGACAAATGTATATATGTATAAACCAACAGTAAGCAGACAGTGTTAAAACCAGCATTAAGCAGACAGTGGTAAAAACCAGCATTAAGCAGACAGAAATGTATATAAGTATATATAAACCACGAAACCAAGATTAAGCAGACAAATGTATATATGTATAAACCAACATTAAGCAGACAGTGTTAAAAACCAACATTAAGCAGACAGTGTTAAAAACCAGCATTAAGCAGACAGAAATGTATATAAGTATATATAAACCACGAAACCAGGATTAAGCAGACACATGTATATATGTATAAACCAACATTAAGCAGACAGTGTTAAAACAGCATCAAGCAGACAGAAATGTATATACGTGTATATAAACCATGAGATCAGGATTAAGCAGACACATTTATATATGTTTAAACGATCATTATGCTACGGTGTTCCATAATTGCCATTGCTACCGCGTCGCTCCCCTCCCCCCCCCCCCCCTTCCAGGACGCGCGATGCGAACACCACGACGCCCGTAGATAGGCCAGAACTTGATGTACTTTTAGGTTTGAATTCCCGGAACAGTGGAATACTTAGTGTCGGAATTACGTTGTGAATGTATATTCTCGATACCCTGAAAACACACCGGATTCAAATAAGGGGCAAAAGTAAGTATATTCCCAGCTCCTATTTATCGACCGATTCCCTTAACATTTTCAAAGTTACCTAGTCTCAATAGGAAATCGTCGGCCTATCGTAGAAACCCTATAGTGTTCCATCGAGATTTCGAGGGAAACCCCTCGGAAATACATCTCAAAATTGGGCAAAAAACAAGTTAATATAACATTCTATCATAGCTTCATATATTTATATTTGACACCGCTATGAAGTATTGCCGCTGAGGTTATCCACATGCTATAGACCACGCCTACAATTGGTATATGGTTCCTGTTCCGACATGCAATTGGTAAATGGGCCTGCGCTTTGACCAACATACTCGCCAATATACACTTGGTACATGGATCAGGTCCGTTAGCAACGTATCCGATTGGTTATTGGGGCGGTACACATACACGCGTGTTTAAAAAGCTCATTTGAATTTAGTGATATTTTCATGATTGATTTATGTACTGGTCGAATTGCTTTATTCATCAATATTACGATTGGTTAAAATTAAACGCATTTGCCATTTGACTCCCACAATAAGATTATGAACGGGATATCGATGCTTCTAAATCTACTGTGTAAATAAGGAATTGGTTGATTTAATTTCGCAAAAATAAAAATAATCTTATTGGCTAAATGATTTGTATTTATCATCCAGTAAATAGCTAGAAACAAGTGTCCAAATATTGAGATTTAGTACAGTTTGCAAAATATACTATCTGATAATGACTAATCTCACAATAGCATTCAATCAACGTCAGCAACCGATTTTTATGATTTTGTCACACTTTTTGTTAGTGTCTAATTGATTGCTTAGCCGACTGAATGGCTGATTGATTCATTATCCGATCGATTGCTTGATTGATTATCTGATCGAGTGTTTGATTGATTGACTGACGGATTCAGTCATTCATTCATTCCTTCATTCTATGATTGATTGAATCGATCGATCAATCTACCTACTCACCTCTTACGACCTATCATATCCGTGTAAGTAGACAGCCATGTACAGTCCTTCATATTTACATGAGTATGTATGTGTGTATTTGCATTCTTACATGAATGTACGTCTGCATGTGCACATATCTTTGCACCTGCACATGCGTATTAGGTTCGGCCGGCCGTGCGTGCGTTAGTACACCCGTGCGTGTGTGTATATGTGTGTTTACATGCGAGTTTGCGTGCATTAAATTGTGTATATACGTGTCGTAGCTGTGTGCATGCGTGCACCTGTATGTGAGCCCGTGTATGTGTGCGTGTGTGTAAGCGTGTGTGTGCGTGTATGTGTGTGTGTGTGTGTGTGTGTGTGCGTGCGTGTGTGTGAGCGTGTGTGTATGTACGTGCATGTGTGCGTGCGCGTATGTATGTGCACGCGCGCGTACGTGTGTATGTGTGTGGGGGGGGGGGTCAATCCATTGTTTTTAGATTAGACAATTCTTCGCTTCTGGGTTTTCACATCTTCGGTTGTCCTTAACAGGCGAGTTAGCCGGTTATTTCTGTCTGTACGCACGTGGTAATCCAGTTCTGAGATTACCGTCATAACAGCTGATCCAGACGTGTTATACTGTTCTATAGGCCTATGCAGAGACACGTTGTTAACTAACTAGTATTACCCGTTGGGTGTGACGCGTCCGGCGTACACAGCTTCTCCGACAGCAACGATCTATCAAATCCACATTTTCAGTACTGATTTTGTCTGGGTGAGAGTATGTCCGGGATTCGATGCGCAAATTGATGGACGGGTAGAATGATGGATAGATGGATGGATGGTGAGTGTGTAGAATGATGGATGGATGGATGGGTAGATGAACCCACCCACCCATCCCACTACCACTCATCCATCCATTCTCACTCAAAAATACCCCATCCATCCACCACTCCGTCATTCCACCACCCTCTCTAAACTACTCTATCACTCTATCCCTCCATCCATCTAAACTTACTTCCATCCATCCATCCATCTATCCACCCATCCATCCACCAACCATATGCGTTCCCGCTGTAAATGATAGTAATGTACATCGTTGTGCGCCTGAGTGGGTCCGAGTCGTCTCTTTTTTGTAATATTTACTGCATAATAGTAGAGACTCATACTCCAAGAAGCATACTATTATGTAGTATTAGTATATATATATATTACATAATAGTAGTGGTCTCAAACACGAGACACACACGTCAGATCAAGTTCTACCCAATGCTTTTCTTCTGCTTCCACATCCGCCATTTTTACTAAGTTGAGTTATTAAGGCATACGCACGAGTTACGAATATAAAATATTTTTCTTTTCATAAAATAATTGTGTGTTGTGTGTGCGTTATTCTTTAGATTACAATACAAAAATTATAGTTGATTATAATTATTATGTTACAGTAATTTCAGATAAACTTAATGATATGAATGACTGTAATCCGTTTATTTTTTAGGAAAACACTGTTGGAGCAGGAGACATGCCTCCAACAAAGTACACCTCATTATCCCCGGCTATAGACAGTGAGCAGAAATCAAATATCCTTTCAAGAGGCATAATGTCTGTTTGACTGTGATTCCACGAGATTTGCTTGCCAATCTTTTTCGCGACTGCGAATAGTATAAGTATGTTTGTCGGTCTGTCTGTCGGAATTTAGGACAAATCTGCCTAAGTTGCGATTAGGCGCCTTCGCACTTGTTTTAATGCCATCTTTAGGTCAGAAAATGGATGGGAATTTTAATTTTTCCAGTTGGGCATTTTACGGCGTCATTCGTGGTCATTTGTCTAAACTACAGGCATAAAGCATATCAATTTAAACCTTATGATGTCTACGTTACAAATAACACATGTTTGGTGTATGTCCAGAAAACGTGTATAGATTCAATATACAGACAATTTTCATGCTAAACCCCTCATATTATAGTCTAGCTTTCATATATGATATACACGTATGCCTATTCTTCGACATAGTTCTGAGAGATGACCTTGAATGACCCAATAAACTGTCTAAATGAAAAAAAGTAAAATAGCCACCTCAGACCCGTTTATTGAGACTCTAAAGGTGACATTTAAAAAGAAAATAATTTGGCAAACAAATCTCATAGGAGACTATTTTGTGACATGGCCAACCAGACTGTATTCGTTTCTGGTGTAGCTCAACAATTTACAGGGAGAATTTATAAAATATTGTGACCATGTTGTTTACGAAGATTCCATTACTTTTGACACCTTTTTCGTATATTCTGAAACTTTTATCGTATAATTTATTTACAGGTAAACCTGTCTATAAAGGCTACCCTGGGTGCCAGGAAAAGGTGGCCTTTATAGACGTGTGGACTATAGATAGAGGGTAAACTGTATTGCTACAATTTATATAGTTTGCTTGTATATCTTTATCATGTTGTCCTTTATAATGTCCCGGGGATGGTACTTTCGCGCTGGGTACACACGGTTAGCAACATGTGCTCTTCTTTATACAAAAGCCGGAATTACATTGAGGTATGTATTTCAGACGTCTGTGTTGTCAAAACTAACATTTTGCGATTGAAAAACAAATCGCTTAAATGCCTACTATTGCAGTGATAAACTCTGTTCATGGTTATGTATCCAGTTAAGACACATTACAAGGATAACGAGGTCAAAGGTTAATGTTGTAATTAGCAGTAATATACATTTCTGTGTGTCTGAGAATGTTCCCGGCCGAATTCGGCCAAAAATGGGAAACGGGTGACTAAGGCTGGTGGAACAGGGGGCGGGGCATGTCCTCACCCAAATAATGGGGGGGGGTATCGTATGAGAAATCTGTGATTGTGCATGACATGTGCTTTTGGTAGGCATTAGCTAGACCTAAGGTAGTCCTTAAATATGCCTTGGTAGGCACTATTTATGCCTTGGCATGCCGTAGGTAGGTCATAACTAAACCGTAGCCATGTCCTGGTAGACCTAAGGTATGCCTCGGTAGACCGTAACCATACCTATGGTGAGCTGTACCTAGACCTTGGTAGGACATATGCAGGCAGGTGCTAGGGTTTAACAGCCCGTTGATAGGCATTGGGTAGGCCGTAGTTAGGGCTATGCTAGACCTTGGTAGGCCTTAGTTAGGACTGTCATACGCCTTGGATATGTCTTGGTAGGCACTAGGCCTTGTGTTGGCTAAAGTATGCCTTGCTATGCCTTAAGCAGGCCTATGGTATGCCTAAGATAGTCCTAAACAATACCTTGGTAGGCCTTAGCTAGACAGTAGTATGCCTTAGCCATGCCCTGGCATGCGTTAGCTAGGACTGAGGTAGGCCTTAGCTAGACAACAGTAGGCATTATCTATTCCTTGGTAGGTCTTAGCTAGGTCTAAGGTAGGCCTTAGCTAGGCATTGGTAGGCCTTTTGTTTGCATTAGCTAGGCTTTGAGTAGACCTTAGGTAGGCCATAGCTAGGCCCAAGCTGGGCGTTGGTAGGCGGTAGATAGGCCTTAGCAACGCATAAGGTAGGCCCTAGCTAGGAAACTGTAGGCCTTAGATAGGCATTAATTAGGCTTTGGTAGAACTTAAGCATGCCTAGGGTAAGCCTTAGCTATGCCTTGTAGGCTTTAGATAGGGCTTGGTAGGCCTAAGGTAAGCAGTATCTAGGCCTTATATATGCCTAGCTAGGCCTTTGTGGGTCTTAATTATGCCTTAGCTAGGCCTACGGTCGGCTTTGGTAGGCTTTAGCGAGTCTAAGTTATGCCTTAGCTGGACATTGGTAGGGCTTAGCTATGCCTTAGTAGGCCTTAGCCAGGCTAAGGTATGCCTTAGATAGCCCTTGGTAGGTTTGAGGTACGCCTGAGCTAGGCCTTGGTAGGCCTAAGGCAGACCTTAGCTAGACATTGGGAGGCCTTAGCTAGGCCTAAGGTAGACCATATCCTGACCTTGCCAGACCTTATACAGACCGATGGTAGGCATTAACTAGCCATTAGCTATGCATTAGTAGGCCTTATCTATGACTTGGGTAGGCCATACCTAGACCTTAGCCATGCTTTATGAGGCATTAGCTATACCTTGCTCGGCCTTAGCTAGGCCTAAGGTATGGCTTAGCTAGACCTTAGTGTGTTTTGAATAGGGATTAGTTAGGTTTAAGGTAGACCTTAGCTAGGCATTGTTAGGCCTTAGGTATACATTAGCCTGGCAGTAGTATGCCTTAGGTAGGCCTTAAGTAGGGCTTAGCCAGGCATAACGTAGACCATAGCTAAGAATTGGTATGCCTTACGTAGTAATTAATTACGCCTTGGTAGAACTTAAGTAGGCATAGGGTAGGCCGTAGCCATACATTGGTAGGCCTTCGCCAGGCCTTGGTAGGCCATAGTTAGGCCTAAGGTAATCATTAGCTAGGCCTTAGACCGTATGCCTTAGCGCTTCCTTGCTAGGCCTTAATTATGTCTTAACTAGGCCTAATGTAGGCTTTGGTCGGCCTTAGCTAGGCCTATGGTAGACCTTAGCCAGCCATTGGTAGGACATAGCCTGGCCTTGCCAAGCCTTATGCAGACCTATGGCAGGCCAATGGTAAGAACCATCTAGGCCTAAGGTAGCCCTTAGCTATCCGTTGGTAGGCCTTATCTGTGCCTTAGCAGGCATTAGGTAGGCCATAACCAGACCTTAGCCACGCCCTAGTAGGCATTGGTAGACTATGACGAGCCACAGCTAGGCCTTGGTACGCCTTATGTAGGCAGGTGTTAGGCGCTGGTTGCCCCTAGCTATGCCTTGGTAGGCCTTATCTATGCCTTGGAACTAGACCTTAGCCATGCCTTGGAAGGCCTTGCTAGACTTTACCCATACATATGGTGAGCCGTAGCTAGGACTTGGTAGGTCGTATGTAGGCAGGTGATAGGCCTTAGCTTGGCCTAAGGTTGGCCGTATCTAGGCCTTAGGTATGCCTTGGCTATGCCTTAATTATTTCTTAGCTAGGCCTAAGGTACGCTTTGGTAGGCCATGGTTAGGCCTAAGGTAGAACTTAGCTAGACATTGGTAGGTGTTTAGGTAGGTCTGAGGTAGGTCATAGCCTGCCTTACTAGGCCTTATGTAGACCTATGGTAGGCCTATGGTAGACATTATCTAGGCCTAAGGTAGCCATTAGCTATCGCTTGTAGGCCTTATCTATGCCTTGGAAGGCATTAGGTCGGCCATAACTAGACCTTAGCCATGCCTTGGTAGGCCTTGCTATACTTTACCTATACCTATGGTGAGCCGCAGCTAGGTCTTGGTAGGCCGTATGTACGCAGGTGCTAGGCCTTGGTAGCCCGTTGCTAGGCCTATGTTAGGCGTTGTGTCGACCGTATTTATGCCTATGCTTGGCATTGGTATGCCTTAGTCTGGATTATTGTACACCCTGGCTATGCCTTGGTAGGCCTTAGCTACGCCGTGTGTTGGCCTATGGTATGCTTGAGCTATGCATCAAGTAGGTATTAGCTCGACCTTGGTAGGCCTTAGGCAGGCCAAGTGTAGGCATAAGGCCGCAGCTATGCCCTGATAGGCATTGGTATGTCTTAGGTAGGCCCTAGCTAGGAATTGGTAGGCATTAGTTAGGCCTAAGGTATGCCGTAGCTATACATTGGGAGGGCTTAGCTAGGCCTTTGTAGACATTAGCGCGGCTAAGGTATGCCTCAGATAGTCCTTGAGGTCTGGGCAGACCTTAGCTAGGCCTACGAAAGGCCTTAGCTAGGCCATGGTAGGCCCTAGCTAGGCCTTGTAGGCCTTAATTATGCCTTAGCTAGGCCTAAGGTAGACTTTGGTAGGCCTTAGCTAGACCTACGCCTCGCTAGGCGTTATGTAGGACCTAAAGTAGGCCATAGCTAGGAATTGCTAGGCAGTAGGTAGGCATTAGTTAGGCCTTGGCATGACTTAGGCAGGCCTAGGGTATTCCTTAGCCATGTATTGGTAGTCCTTAGCTAGGCCTAGGTAGGCCTTAGCTTGGCCTAAGTTAGGCCTTATCTAGGCATTAGGTATGCCTTAATTATGTCTTAGCTAGGCCTAAGGTACACTTTGGTAGGCCATAGCTAGGCCTAAGGTATGCCTTAGCTAGACATTGATAGGTCTTAGCTAGGTCTGAGGTATGCCATAGCCTGGCCTTGCCAGGCCTTATGCAGACCTATGGTAGGCATTATCTAGCCCTAATGTAGCCCTTAGCTATGCATTTGGTGGCCTTATTTATGACTTGTCAGACCTTGGGTAGGCCATAACTAGACCGTAGCCATGCCTTGGTAGGCCTAACGTATGCCTTCGGAGAACTTAGTCATGCCTATGGTGAGCCGCAGCTAGGCCTTGATAGGCCTTATATAGGCAGGTGCTAAGTCTTGGTATCCCGTTGGTAGGCCTATGTTAGGCATTGGGTCGGCCGTAGTTAGGCCTATGCTTGGCCTTGGTAACCCTTAGTCTGGATTATTGTACGCCGTGGCTATGACTTGTAGGCCATAGCTAAGCCTTGTGTTGCCCTATGGTATGCCTTCGCTAGGCGTGAAGTCGGCCTTAGATAGGTCTTAGGTAAGTCTTTGGTAGACCTCAGGTACACCTTAGCTATACACTGTTAGACCTTAGCTATGCCCTGGTAGGCCTCAGCTAGGGCTAAAGTATGACTTAGCTATGCCTTGGTATGTTTTAAGTGGGCCTAAGTTAGGCCTTGGTAGGACTTAGCAATGCCTTGCGGGCCGTATATATATATATATATATATAGCTAGACCTAATGTAGGCCTTGGCTAAACAGTAGTAGGCATTAGCTATGTCTTGGTAGGCCTTGGCTAGGACTAAGGTAGGCCTTAGATGGCATTGCTAGGCCTTAGGTATGCATTAGGGTTCAGTGCCAGAAGTTCTTGCATGCATGTGGCACACCATAACTGTGACGGCAATTGCAATTTGGTGCGATCACACAGTTGCATCGCTAATCATGGCGAACTGCTGGGAATTTTACTCTTTGAACATAGCTTCTTGCTTACTTGGTTGTCTAGCCATCTTGGCCTAAGGGTACAGCTCTTAGTGTATTTTTTAATATTTCCAGGGTGAGTGCAGTAACATCTTCTGGTTGCTTGTTCGAATTCCCCACTACTCTAGATGGAGACGTGTTTGCCCAGTTCTGTGTTAATCTGAATTTGTAAATCTTAAAGGAGCGTCGCAGAGGTCTCTGAGGTTGTTCGAATAGAGATGACGTATCCGTATTACAAAGTATGTTGAGGCATTTGTAGGTTTTTGTGAGGTCTATCCATTTTTTCCATGTGCTAGTGTAGTAGATGATGTCTACTTTATATAGTTTAAAATATAGATTCTCACTTTCTCTAAAGGTTTAACATCTTTACAGGTACATAGTCAGGCAAATTGTTGCTGACATTTCTGCACGCTGCGGCATGGGGAACATAGCTTTCCAGTCCTTCTAGAAGCTATGGATTCGTAGATCAAAGATGCCCTTGATAAAGAGGCTACGTTTATACAATGCAACCTGCGTATCCTTGATGTTGTATAACTGCAACAGCTGGCCAGCTCCAAAGACACTGCAAACGTCTACACACCATCACTGGACACCGATGGCCAGACAGCATAATTTCCAACGATGCACTATACAAGATGTGTAATACGTTCCCGCTGTCTGTAAAAGTCGCCCACCAAAGATGGTCCATGTTTGGCCATGTGCTAAGGATGCCAGAAGAGATGCCAGCACAGAGCCTTGGAATTCGCCCTACTCGGAGCCAGCAAATACAAAGCCAGAAGAGGACGTTATTGCATAAATCTGCTAAGCATGCTACGAGGTGACCTCAAGAAAGCAGGACTCGGTACACTCATGTCCAGAATGGACCTGAGGAAGCTAAGGATATCGGCTGAGGACAAGACACAGTGGGCAAAAGCGAAGAAGGACTGATTGCAGCTGTAAGATGTTTCTACTACTACAGCCGCAGAATACAGTAATCATACACACAGTCAGGCGAATACACTATCTCAGATTGGTCTCTAAGCTATATAACTCGGTTCACCATTTAAATACAAGACCATCTGAGCATTTAACAACCAGTGAAACGATGTATTATCACCGTTCCAGCGATCGTCAAATACTGCATTTCAGCGTTGTCAATCGATGATTTAGCCATTCTGTATCTATATCGGTAACTCCAGCCTCGAAGGGCTAACCTCTACTCCAGCAGGGTAAGTAGTGACGAATAAAGTGTGTATTTCAATGTCTATTTTAAATATATACGAATATTAAGCTGTTGAATGTGGGTGCTTCTATTTCATGACGTATGCCTGTGTAGATATCAGCTAGATATAGCGCTCTTGTGTCCATTAACAGTGGACATGTTACTAGGAAATGAGATCTGTCTTCTTTTGACAGCTTGCATAACTGGCATATGTCTGATACTGCATGCTGGTTGTAGCAGCTACGATTAGTTTGAAGGATGTATGTATCAATAGTCGTGCCTTGATTGTTGCTCTTTTGACATCTCTGGTTGTATTCTCCGCGGAGTTCCAACAGTGGTGTACTTGGTTTACTGTACACACTTTGACATTAAGGTATTTGAGAGTAGGTTTGGCAATAGCATCCTTTTGCCAGGCTGCGTGTATATTTTCATTGATATGCGAGTAAATAGTTGCCTTCCAGTGATCTTTATCAGGCATACAGTGGATCAGCTGGTACATGCTAGGAAGGTAGTATTTGGCTAGCAAGTGTTGACATTGTATGAACCAGCTATTACTTGTGGTGCTCTTTGCAGCTAATTGTCTCGCAGCTGTCTGATATTCTAGAGAGTATAAATTAACCACGCTTATGTAAATAACACACTATATTATTGCAAGTTTATAGTAATCTGTCATTACAGGCCAGCATAGCCTTCTCACAGGGAATAGAATGTGATTGATTGATTGATTGATTGATTGATTGATGACCATTTTGCTCGTCTTACCGAAAAACGGAAACGGAAGAGGGAAATCCAACGCGCATCACGTGACGTTAATATAGGCCATTGTATTTCCGTATTTACTTTCACTTTCGGTTTAGCTTTTGTTAACGACTGATAGCCTGCTGCAAAATTATGTAATCGACTGTATTTAACAGTCACAACTAGAAAATCCTCAAAAACATTTCAATAATTTTCTATTCCTAGAAATAACAATTGATTCGTGAATTGGTCCACATACTTATCGCACAGGTAATCTGATGTCATGGAAACTGATAACTCTTGACATATTGAAATTCTGCACGCGCGATTCCTACTTTAAACCACAGCCATTTGAAGTTTACCCTCTTTTTTCATAGTATTAGCATATTTCATATTACTACTATATATATATAATATAGTAGTAATGTGAAATATGCTAATAATATGAAATAGGAGGGTAAACTTTAAATGCGTGTGTTTAAACAAACGTTTAGCGATATCTTTTGTTCCTGGGATTTAAGAAAATAATGAAGAGACAACTAAAAAGAGGCTGTCAGAATAGATTTAACTTTGTTAGCGTTGTAGCATTGAGGGCAGCAAATGTCGTGATATGTGTATTGATAAGAACTGTGTAAATCAAGAGGCAATCCTCCAGCAGCGAAGCATCTGAAGACACTTATCAAGAGACTAATTGATCTATGCGTAAGTGTGTCAGATACATGTGGATGTTTCAGATTGATAGCTCAAACAAATAAAAACTAGATTGAGCGGTTCACAGTTTTGAACTGTAATTCACACCCCACAACACGCCCGGATGGGGTGGGGTGTGGAGCCAAATGTAAATGTCCTTTTGCACTCCACAATCGTATGGGTAACTCATATATCAAATTTGGTTGAATTTCGTCCAACAGTGTCAGAGGAGTTGCATTACAACCATTTTCATAACCCTTTGACCCCCATTACCACCACTTGTGGATGGGGCCAAATCTAAATGTGCTCACTCACTCCACATTGATATGGGTAACCCACATACTAAATCTGGTTGAATTCCGTTCAATGGTTTCGGAAGAGTTGCATTACAATCAATTTTGCGACGTTTTGACCCACACACCCACCCACCCCTGGGACAGGGCTAAATACAAATGGGCTCATGTACTCCAGATTGATATGGGTATTTGCACATACCAAATTTGGTTGAATTCTGTCGCACAGTTTCGGATGAGATGCATTACAATGAATTTCTGCAGGTTAAAATTTGACCTTTGACTTAGCCCCTGCGGGCGGAGACAAATGTAAATGGCCGCTTGCACTCCGCAATCATATTGGTAAGTCACATATCAAATTTGGTTGAGTTCCGTGTAACCGTTTCAGAGGTGTTGCGTTACAAGTGATTTGACCTTTGGACACCTGCCCTGCCACCGGGGTAGGGCGAGGTGGGGTGGGCATGGAGCCAAACCTAAATATCGTCTTGCAAAGCGGAATCACATGGGTAACCCACATCACAAATTTGGTTGAATTCCAACCAACGTTTAGTGAGAAGATAGCATGACGGACAGAAGGATGGATAGAAGAATGGAGGCGATTACAATATCCCGTTTTTTTAAAACGTGGGGATAATAACTACGCCATTCCCCGAAGCATTTATTTTGAAATTACAATGCAAAATATTCCCACAGTGCCTGCATCGCCCACCTGGAACATAGATGCATTTGAACTAGAAAGGCCCTCACCTATAAGTAGAACTCGGTTTTGGCCAGATTTGCTACAAGAACAAGGTGTCCTGCCAAATTTGGTTAGAATCGGTTCAGCGGTGCTAAAGGAAACATGGTAAATTTCCCATTGCTTTACTCTGGGAGTTTTTGGTGGTGGAAATATCCAAGATGGCCACAGAACATTTTATCCAAGTTTCGAAAGTGGACATTTTGAAATCGACATACTCCCAAAAAACTAAACAAGACATCAGTGTTACACTGTGGCTGATGGGATATTGGCGAATATCTTAGGTAATCATGTCTCCAAGTTTAGTCTCAATAGGGTGAACCCAACCAAACAATTAGCCGTAATAAACAGTTTTATACCAAGGTCACAGTGACCTTTAACTTTGATCTCATGACCTTCAATATTCGTGTGCTCCATCCTCATCATATACAGAAGCATGTGGCCAAGTTTAATTGCTGAAACATTGGCGAGATATACAGTTAACCGAGATTGTACACCGACAAACAGACAGACTAATAGAGCCCATTGATATATTGTCGAAAATTATAATGTTCGCCAATAATAAAACCAATTGTGGCTTCAAAATCCATCATATATGTCAACATGCAGAATTCTGATGGGTTTTTTTTATCATACTAACCTTCCTTGGACAAACTTGAATGACCATTATTTCCTAATTATACTTCCAAAATGTCATCCTGATCCATTCCAGTATTCGGGAGAAATTATTTCCAGGAAAATTAGGTCATTCATGATGGCTGCTGAAAGATGTGACCAAATTCATGAGTTTCAATCGCCCAAGTGGTTTTAGAGATTTTAATGACGTTTCTAAGAATCGACCAAACTCCAAGATGGGCACCGGCTACATTGGTCAACCTGCTTACTTTGAACAAACTTGGATCCCGATGGCTCCAGGATTCTTTCTACCAAATTCGGGTAAATTCGGTCTGGTGGTTCTCGAGAACTTTTATACTTCTCATTGATTTAGTATAGATTTTCGTGGGGTGGGGGTGTGGTGGTGCAAGATGGCTGGCAAACAGTTAAATTCCAATATCATGAATATGGCGACCAATATGCTGAAATTTGCTTGGTTAATGGTGGCCATGTTTTAATGCACTGACTTAGCTTTGAACAAACTACGGGCCCTTAATCCCTAGTCATACTTCCCAAATTTTAGCCCGATCCTCTCAGCGATTCGGGAGGTTATTTTCACGAAATTTAGGTCAACCAAGATGGCCACGAAGCATTTGGCTCATCAAGCTTTCTCTAACACACTGTTCAGCTAGTACCCTACATGTTCTTTTTTGAATTTCGAATCAATCGCCCAAGCGGCTTCGGGGAGGCGATTTTTATCACTTTAATTACCAAATTTGGTCAAGAAACGACGAATATTTGCTTATTGAATATCCATTTGCAGGCCAAGATAAGACTATTTTTGGGAATTTACCACTGGAATGACTGCCCTGGTCATCGATCCAGTCATTCCAGTGATACATTTTCAAAAACAGTCTTTTCTTGGCCTGTGAATGGACATTCCTCAAGACCATTGCATAGGTCGGCTTTGGCATGAAAGGGTTAAAGACGGTTCTATAAATCGGCCAAATATATATGTCGATGGGCTTCGTTTGAACAACCTTGTATTCCTATGGTCCAAGGACGGGTCCTATCAAATTTGGTTAAAATCGACCAATTGTTCCTTGAGAAGACATTACAAATTTTGTATTTATATTCAAGATAGCCACTGGTCGTATGTGACAATATTAGATTTCGGGTGATCGCAGAGTTTGATATGTTTCTTCCTCAGCCTTAGTCAAGATATCCTATGAACTTTAAAGTGGTCTGAAAAACAATAGCGAAGGTATCTTTTCAAGATAATAATGGCTGATGGTAATATTGGATTTTGGATCAGCGCCGATTTCAATCGGTTCCTTGTACAGATCCAGCCCAGTCACTGTTTGAAGTTTCAAAGCGACCCAACAAACAGTAGCACAGTCATCGTACAGAAACCAATTTTCAAGATGATCAGCCCCAAATCCCACCACCCCCACCCACACCCCCCAAATCGATGTCGATAACTTTTTCATCAGACCCAATCCAGTCATCAGCACCCACCCACACACCATCTCTCTGAGACACATCGCAAAATTTGATTCCCCTCTAGATGCTCCATTCTGGCTACATCACTGTGCCCGTCTATGAAGTCGCCAAACCCTCTAACATGTCTGAGAGCCATTTCTAAATAGTATGGACATAGGCCCTGTAAAATACCTGCCGCCTCTTCAGTAACATCAACAGCGCCGATATGACAATTAAGACTGATGATAATAACCCTGATGATAGATACTGGATAAGCATAGTGATACATTAGTCATCTAATGACAGCTTTAAAGATAATTTAGAAGAGGACAGCGAAGTGGTCAGTGAGCCAAACTATATGGGTAGAAACTTTCCAGACAGACAGTTTCTTGTTTAATCATGTCTATTGCAATCATTTTAATTTTATTCGATTAACAAGTGGTTCGGTTTGCTACATTTCCACACATGTGATAGACGCGATCCTGATTGTGAAAGTAGTACACGTATGCCATGCCGTAATTTGTTATCAACAGATTCCTACATTTGTAAAGACGATTACCATCAACTGCTTTTCATGTGCATAGTTTCATGAACATCCAATTTATATCAAATATACATTTCTTTAACTATCACAAATTCTACTGTCATGGTGTACTTAGATCTGTATTGCTAAAACTGGGCTCAAAGGGGTAACATGCTCACCTGGACCAGCAACATTTGGTGACTTGTACTCAGATATATTGTATGAACAGACACACACGACGGCACCAACCGCATTACTCACACCCGCCTTCGGTAGCATGAATAACAAGATTTAAGTTTTTAATTAATTCGCCACAGCTACAGAGAGTTATGGCACAGAAACCGATTTTTGAAGATGGCTTCATATTAGCCATTTGGACCAATTTTTATAGCTACCTCACATATTAGATCCATTTTACATGCAGATTTAAATAGTTTTACGATCAATGTTGCAGAAACTGATATACAACGTGACTGCCTAGTAGGCTATTACATGTAGCTATTTTACATGTATTGTAAATCCAAGCTAATTACTCACGCCACCAACTGCCAGTTTGAGTATTGCCGGTGGAGCTGCCTATTCGTGTGTCTGTTTTTCCAAGGCATATCTCCTGAATCCTTTGATATAGAATAACCAAATTTGGCACATGAATTCATATTATAAGTGGCTAGAAAGTATTTTAGTTTGAGGTCAAACAGTCAAACATAAAAGGTCAAGGGCGTCAGTTAGTGCATACCGGAATACACATTTTCCTCGATCCTGTCGATAACTCTGCAATGCAAGAAGATAGAATTGCCATATCTGTAACAAACATTCATATATTGTGGTTGGATAGAAGCAAAATTTAGTTTTAGGTCAAAAGTTCAAATGTCAAGGCACATGGTTATTTAGTGCATATTGGAAAACACATTTTCGTCGATATTGTGGTTGGTTAGAAGCAAAATTTAATCTGAAGACAAAGGTTCAAATATTGAGGTCAGTTAGTGCATTTTCAAAAGCGAGTGAAACTTTGGCATGAGTCAGCATCTCCATTGAGTGCATTCTAGTTTTATTTTACATAACATTGAACCACAATCCAAAGGCACTAATGATAGATGGTCTCTTACTATTGGTAAATTGCCATAATTAATGCTATTTTGGTTCAGAAGATAGTGATTCATCAAAACAAGCAGGTGTTACATGTAGATGTCTTGAGGAAACAACAAGTTCTAATGCAAAGGACAGTTGTGTTCTTTATATTGCTGATGCAACAGACAGATGTGGTCTTTACAGTTAGCTTTGACTGGAATTCATACTAGACATATTATTGTTGGGATAGATGATAATACTAAACTATTGAAAACTTGATACTTTATCTGGCTGATGTACCTTTATTTACATTTAAAATATATAAATAGTAATGATAATTGACAATAAGTTGTAGTCACCGAAGACAGATTGTATCTTACTCCAGTTACAGTGGAATGATGAACTAATCTTTTCATTCACAAGATTTGAAGGAAATTTCAATTTCCCTTTCTCCGAGATCTAACAATACTTACAATGTACCATTACATTACTTATTGAATAACAGCTCATCTGAAGCTGTGCCCTAAGAATCTTCATATTTAGAAAGCTCTACCGGCTCCTGGAACCGGGTACGCACCACCAATAAATGGGTACCCACCACCATAAGCCGACACATTGGTTGCATAGCTATCAAACAAGAGACACCTCATGGCTTGCCTCTGTGGGGCTGGGGAGGCAGGGTCCATAATGTAATGGTAAGTATTGTTAGATCTTGGAGAAAGGGAAATTGAAATTTCCTTCATTCTCCTTCGATCAATACTTACCATTACATTACTTATTGATAACACCAGATTTAGTCAGTAATCTGGTGTGAAGGGGCAAGCCATACAAAGCCTCTTTTGCCCTTAGAGAAAGAACTTAGGGTTAAACTTGTCACACGGAGACCTAGAACACCCGAGAAGTTTGGGACTGAATCACATTCGCATCACCACCCCACCCCCCTTTCTCCAAAAAGGGAAGAGAACTAACGAACATGCATCGCGCCTGAAACACAAGTGTGCCAAGAGGGTTAACATCTCTTAACACACATAAGCCTGGGAATGAGCATGAATATATAAGATGAATGAACATGATATATACACATAATACAAAAAACAGTCGAACATGAATTACCTCATTGAATTTTGCATCACACCATCACATTTTCGATCAAACGTGGCAACGGGTTGAACTCCTCTCTCTTGACCATGTCTGTTCTTACTATTTCTGCTTTTTCAAAGTTACCAAAAGGAGATGAACACTGTGGCCACTAGACTATCGTTTCAAAACTGCTAAAGTGAGTGGATTGGCTGAGTCTGACATATCTCTCATATAGTAATCTGTGAAAGAGGACTCAGCGCAATTGTGCAACGGCCATGATGTCATCTAACGGGACACCATTGAATAGGGTGGTCGAGGGGGCTATTCCTCTAACATCGTGAGCACTAGCACATTGCACCTGGTGACCAGTCGCAATCTCGTGGGTAGTCTCAATGCATTCGACTACCCAACAAGAGATAGAATCCATGGATGCGGCGCCATATGGCTTCTTATGAAAGAGTCACAGATGTCTATCATTTGACCATAGACAGTACATCCGTTTTGTGTACTTGGTAAAAGCACGGACCGGACACCAGGCACTGGCATCACGATCAAACCTAGTTAGCTTTGGTATTATGATCGGTTTGCCGGGATACATGTATTTCAAAGATTGATTCTTTGACATAAATTCTGCTCTTGGCAGCAGTCGCAGACCCGCTCCAGAGACAAGAAATCGGTCCCTCGCTGTTGAATGCGCATGGATCTCACTGCGCCTTCTTGCTGAGGAAGTTGTCCATAGAAAGACCGCCTTTAGAGTCAGATGCTTTAGACTAGCCAAACGCAAAGGTTCGAAAGGGTGCTTGGCCAGTACATTAAGCACTAAAAATAGACTCAGGCTGGAATGACCACCGGTTGTCTCGGCCGGAGATTGCTCATTCCCTAAACCATCACGTTCACCTGGGCCACCTCTGGACTTACCTTGTTGGCTAAACAAGGGGTAACTGATGCCAATGATGACTTGTATCCAGCAATCGTGACAGGAGCTAATCCTGTAAAGAGTAGCTCACAGAGAAAGCCTGATTTGCTGAATAGTGGATTGAAAGGGATCAATATTCTTTCCTTCACCCCATTCTGCAAATTTGTTAACCTTGTGGTTATATGACTTGAAGGTTGACCTCCTTCTCACGGCTGCGATGAAACTCGCAGCCTGTTGAGAAAAGTAAGCCTTCCAACATAGAACATCGTTTGATAACATCCACGCAGTCAATTTGAACATCTTGGGCCGCTCGTGTAGGAAGCGGCCTTTGGCCTGGGAGATTACGTTCAAAATCTCAGGCAGCTGAACTGGATTGTCCACCAGCAGATCCAGAAGATTCATAAACCATACCCAGCTGGGCCAAAATGGTGCTATTATCAGGACCAGGCATGGCTCCTTCCTGATCTTCACCAGGACCTTCGGTAGAAGGATGGTGGGTGGGTATGCGTATGCGTGCATCCCTCTCCAGCTTATCGTCAGGGTGTCTGTATCGACGGCATTTGAATCTGGAATCAGCGAGACATACATGTAAGTCACGATTTGAGCTTTTTCCTTTGTGGCGAACAAGTCCACGTTTGGTTTGCCCCAATGCTCGAAGATCCTTCATAGAACTGGAGGGTTGAGAGACCATTCTGTTGGCAGAATTCTCTGTCTGCAAAACAAAGCAGCCGCCAGAATGTTCAATCGCCCAGGATGTGAGCTGCTTTCAAAACAACCAAGTAATTCCTGCACCTTTGAATCAAGTGCCACACTTTCATACACAGTGTGGGTGACTTGGTCCCTCATTGGCGATTTTTGTTAGATACTACTGTCGAATTGTCCGACCGTGTCAGTACATGTATCACCTTGCCCCTGACTTCTGGAAGAAATGTCTCTAGTACCAATGCCACTGCCATCATTTCTAATAGATTGATATGCAGCTGACTCTTGGAGAGGCCATGTGCCCGAAACCTGGTGTTCTCCCAGGCAGACCCCCACCCCTTCAGTGATGCATCCGTGTACATGGACAGCTGGGGTGGGGTATGTGAACCGAAGCTCCTACTAGGAGATTCTGACGCTCCTTCCACCATACAAGATGCGACATTATTGGCTCCAAAATTGGTACCAGCTTTGACTGGGGTTCTGTTCTCTGTTTCCACTGCGACATCAGATACAACTGGATAGGTATTCGTAGCATACAGGATTACCTGCTCTAAGGCGACAGTCATGCCCAGCATCTGAAGAAACCTCCTCGTCTGAATGTGGTTTCCCAATTGAAAACTCTTGAGGATGGCTAACAGAGACACCACTCTGGGCTCTGACAGGTAAACCCTGACTTCCTCGAGATCGAATCGCATTCCCAAATGAACGAAGTGTTGAGTGCGTGTCAACTCGGATTTCTCCTTGTTGACTATCCACCCTAGATCTGAAGTAACTTTAGAGTCCAAGCAGTATCCACTTCTAACCTAGCTGGTGTGTCCGCCTTGATAAGCCAATCGTCTATGTAGGTGTGAAGCGCCACGCTCTCCTGAGAAACGCTGTCACCACTAGGACCACTCTCGTGAAAACCCTTGGAGCTGTCAACAGGCCGAATGGGAGGACTACAAACACCCAAACACGGTTCTGAAACGCGAATCGCAGAAACCTGTGACAACCCCTGTTCATTGGAATGTGGAAATATGCATCTTTCAGACCAATTGACACACACCACATTCCTTTCCTCAATCCTGCCATTACCGATCTCGGAGTTTCCATTTTGAACCGAGGCGTATGGATAAACCAATTCAATGGCCTGAGACTGAGTATGGGCCTCCACCCCTGTGCTCATAGGGACAAGGAACCTATTTGAATAGAAGCCTTCAGAAGCAAACCTGACACTTCGTTTTGAATGACTTCTAACTTGGCTGGCTCCCATGGTACGGAGTCCAGACAGGTGCCAAAGACTGTCTGACGTCACACCTCGCCAAGCCTCAACGAAATGCATGAGCCTTCCACCCACTATTGGCGCATTGACACCTAAGGCGGGTGTCTGGTTTGCGATGCGCTCCCCCCCCCCCCCCCCTTAACGAGAGAACCATTTTGGTCTTGGCTTGATTGGTCTGATTGGCACTGCTGTTCCTGTCGCACAGGCGCGGCTCAGACGGATGTGAAGGGAGCCACCATACCCTCAGGTACGATCCGCTCCCTTCTTTCTGCCCTTGAAAGATTCCCCTTGCCCTTCCCGCCTCGCAGGCGACCAGGGCCACCACTAGGGTGGGCAGGGGCTTCCACAGCCTTCCTAGCCACAAGCGGCTTGGAGGAAGGCTGAGCGGCTAGCAGCTTCGATGCAGTCCCTAGTGCATGCACTTGATGCACCAGCTCTAACTGCATGTTCACCACTAGTGGACTAGTGACATTGGCTGTGTCCTCTAGGATGGCCCGCACATGGCCACCAAAGATGCTAGGGCAGTTCAGGGGCATTCCAAGCAAACGCTCCCTGATAGCCGAAGCCGGACGCATATGGTCAAGGACCATCTGCCTCATGGACTTAGTCACTCGCGCCTGCAACCTGGCCAGTGTGTCCATCGACAGCACAAGGCCGTTGTTGATGCACAAAAGCGCTGCAGGTGGCTCATGGTGGCCTGCCCCAGCTTCAGCCCACACCGACTGAAGCAAGTGACAGGAATGATTGACAGCATTCATAGATGCCCTGACACCTTCATCGCAGCGGGACATGAGTGGACTGGATCTGAGACGCAGGCAAGACCCCTGTCCGAATGGATGCCGCCGACGGATGGGGCATGTCTTCCTCAGCTGTGGCCGAGCCCACGGACGGTTCCGCCCTGGCTAGCCATACCAGAGCATCAGACCATTCCACTTCTGAGGAAGACACACCCATAAACACATCACCCATTAATGTGTTTCCAGGTCTACCAGCAGCGGCCTCCTGGCAAGGAGCCACTGTTGGATAGCCAACAACACCAGTACCATGCGGTTCCGCCGCCACCCTATGAAACAGGCTGTTCCATGGAGTAGTCCCGCACAAACTGTGCTGACCCACGGCAGTTCCAGAACTGATTTTCACCCACAAAATTGATCAATCAAAATTCTGAGTACAATTTCTAGATCCTACCGCCAAAGACTGCATCTAGTCAAATTTGGTTGAAATAATTGTCAAGCAGCTAAGGATGAGTAGCATTTTGACCATTCCCATTCGATTTTTCATAAAATCTGATTTTCACCCAAAAATTGATCAATCAAAATTCGGAAAAGAAGTTCTAGAGCCTACCACGATAGAATACATCAAGTCAAATTTAGCAGAAATATGTCAAGCAGCTAAGGCGTAGCATTTTGACCATTTCAGATAGATTTTTCATAAAATCTTATTTTCACCCAAAAAATTGATCAATCTAAATTCTGAAAAGAATTTCTAGAGCCTACCATCACAGAATGCGTCTAGCCTAATTTGTTTGAAATATGTCTAGCAGCTAAGGAGTAGCATTTTGACCATTTCCGGTAGATTTTACATAAAAACTCAGATCTTCACCCAAAAAAATTGATCAATCAAAATTCTGAAAAAAGCATCTGGAGGGTAGCAGCTTAGGATCATTTCAGCCAAATTTGGTTGAAATTAGTCAAACCATTAAGAAGACCCGATTTGCAGGAGAGATGGACGAATGGCGGACGATCCCCCTGGCATAAGCTCACTTGGCCTTTCAGGCCAGGTGAGCTAAAAACCATAGACAAATGCTTAATATTTCATATTACTGCCCGGTCACCATTGGGGTTTTAAAGGAGGCAATCTTATCTGGCATATTTCGTTGCAATCATACGTCCTAGTTCCGGGGTCAGAAAATGGGACATAACACACAAAATTTCAGAGACATACACAATAAGTCACCATATAACTAAATAAATAATAGAAATATATGAACTGAGGTTTGGTGGCGCTCTCCATTGCAATCCAATTATAATCCAGAGGAAGAAAGGCACAGAAGCACAGTAAAATTAACCACAGGAAACTTTAGAAAATTTCTGAGCAGAGCTTGTTGTCCTTGTTGGTATGCAAACAAGATTTGTCGGCTTATGGTGGCGGATACCCGTTTGGTGGGGGCAGGTACCCGGTTCCTGGAGCCGGTAGAGCTTTCTAAATCTGAAGATTATTAGGGCACAGCTTCAGATAAGCTGTTATTCAATAAGTAATGTAATGGTAAGTATTGATCGGAGAAAGATTGCTAAGTCGATGACGTGTCATCGCAAATTTCTACCTTCACCGCTTTGATCACACGCACGCATGCACACACACACACGTGACACCTCGGGGATGGAACGATTTGATGTAAACGTGGTCTTGTACCCATATGGGTAACACACATACATGTATGTGCCAAATTTGTTTGAATTCCATCTAATGGTTTCCTAGGAGTTGTGGTGCAATTGATTTGACCCTTCACCTCTCCTGTACACATTCCCACCCACTCACCCCCACTCGGGACGGAGAGAAAACTACATGTAAATCAACTCTTGCATGCCAAACTCATATGGGTAAGATACATACCAAAGTTGGTTGAATTCCGTCCAATGCTTTTGGAAGAGTTGCATTACAATTAATTTCGTGACGTTTTGACCCCACGGAGGGGTGGGGGCTTGCATACCACAATCACATGGGCAACTCACATACCAAATTTCATCCAACAGTTTCAGAAAAATTGCATTACAATCAATTCCTTGACCTTTTGACAAACTCACCCCCCCCCTTCCCCTCATGGGGTGTGGGGGGGGGGTCCGAGCCAAATATAAATGTTGTCTTACATGCCACAGTCATGTTGGTAACTGCTGCAATCATATGGCCAATGCACATACCAATTGTCATTTATTTTCATGCAACAGTTTCAGAGAGGTTGCATTACAATCAATTTCTTGACATTTTGATCCACACACCCCCACACCCATGGGGCCGGCGCCTAATGTACATTTGTAAATGGCTTCTTGCACTTTACAATCATATGGATAACTCACAAACCAAATTTGGTTGAATTCTGTAAAACACTTTTGGAGGAGACATTTCAATCAATTTCCGCATATTAAAATGTTACCTTTTGACTAAAATGTAAACAGACTCTTGCATTCCAATTTGCATACCAAATTTGGCTGAATTCCATCAAATGGTTTCGGAGGTCTGACGTTATAATAGATTTGTCTTCGAAAAACGTGGGGATAATGATGAGTAGCATAGGTATGTAATGATAAGGTATTGACATATATATACATATTTTACTAACCTTATGTGACCCAGTAACCCAGCCCTACATGTAGTAAACTCGCTAACTCCAGTACATGTATTACTACTACATGTATGCCTCGAAACTAGAGTATCTATAACACAATATATATTACAATCTGCATCGTATTGATCACCGGCGAAGACAATAGTCTGAAATAATGGCGCCAGCAAATATCTATCTAAAATGGCGGCCACAGGTCTACTTAGTTAGTGTCCATACATTAACAAACAGTCATAAATATTGCTAGGATATGTATCTTTTAAGAATAGATGAGAACTAAGGAATGTTCATTTGCAGTCCAAAAGAATTTTCTTTTTTTAAATTTGCCACTGGAATGACTGACTCAATAACAAAGTCAGTCAGCCCAGTGCTAAATTCTCAAAAACAGTCGTCTCTTGGACTACAAATGGATTTTCTTGACCAAAATTAGCCATTAAAGGGCTAAAGCCAGGCCATTTGCCATATTACACACTCTCTCAGTCTACAAGTTGGTGTTCTTTAAAACAGGTGTCTTGGGTGACCGGTTTGATGGCCTCTGTGACAGATGATACCATGAAAATTGGAGTTCTTGAAAATTCTGATATTGCCCACTGAGAAATCTGTTGCGAATTGCAGCGGTTACACACACTCTATGTCGTACTTCTCTGCGATTATCAATAGCACAATTGTGGTATGTCCATCTGGCAAACTGAGAGTATGACATCCATATTTCCTTTAAAAAAACATAAACAAGAAAAGCAATTAGATTGCAGACCCTCCTCATTTTTGTCACAGTTTTCATATCATCATCAAACAGTACAGTCACACCCTTTCTTGTGTTAAAATGTTATCCAAATTAGAGAATTTGATTCGCTCCATATATCTAAGTATATTCAAAGGAATATTCATCAGCCAATTTGGACCCCATGGCATAAGCCCACTTGGCCAGTCTGACCAGGTTAGCTAACAATGGGAAATGTAAAGCTTAACTCACCTCATCTCTTGATGGCTGTTCAAGTGATCTAATATGCCACTCATAAACTATACAGGTAATTCTAAGCTTTTTATTATGTGGTTAGAGAGATATATTCAGGCTTTAGTAGCCAAATGTTGGTACATTTCTACACTCTATGATGGCTGTCAGGATTATCCACACATTTTTAAAAACGGTCACCCTATCTCCTCCCAAACCATTGGGTGGAATTCAACTAAATTTGGTATCTGGGTTACCCATATGATTCCGCTTTGCATGACAATATTTAGATTGGGATCCACCCCCAGGGGCAGGGGTCAAAAGGCTGAATCGCTTGTAGCGCAACTCTGAAACCGATAGACGGAACTCAAGCAAATTTCATATGATCACTGAGTGCAAGAGGCCATTTACATTTGCATTCGCCTCCCAGGGTCAAAAGGTCCAATTTTAACATGTGGAAATTGATTATAACGCATCTCCTCCGAAACCATTGAACAGAATTCAACTAAATTTGGTATGTGAGTAACCCATATCAATGTGGAGTACATTTACATTTGGATCCACCCCCATGGGTAGGTAGAGGGTTGGGGTCAAAAGGTAAAACAATGTATTGTAATACCACTCCTCTGACACTGTTGGGCCAAATTTAAACAAATTCAGTACATGTATGTCAGTTACCCATACCAATGTGGAGTATATGTGCACATTTGCATTTGGCCCTGGCCCCAGAGGGTTGGGGATGGGGTCAAAAGGTCATGAAATTGATTGTAATGCAACTCCTCTGACACTGTTGGACAAATTTCAACCAAATTTGGTGATTTACCCATATGATTGCATGGTGCAAAAAGACATTTACATTTGGCTCCGCCCACAGTGGTTAGTTGTGGGAGGGGGGAGGGGGGGGGGGTAAAGTAAAAGTTCAAACGTTGAAAGTGGGGATTTGCGATGATGCCTCATCGACTGATCCTGCCTCGGTATATACACTCAGTCATAGAGGTGCTGTCTATACTTTGACTATGTGGTATAAAAGCAAACATACATGTAAGCAGTTAGCTGTTTATTATTTTGAAACTAATTTGACTTAGGCAGCAACAACTTCCAGTTAAATCAGTTCCAAGCTGAGTATTACATAATAAAGAATGTAGTGCATTGGCACTTACACTACATCACACACTGTCGCTTGAGGAGACAAAATGGCGGCAATCGCTGTTCAACATTTACGAGATATTAAAAAGCAGACAATTGCGATACAGACAAGGAACAGGATATGAATGATATGCTATCTATATACCATAATATATCGGTGTAATACATCATTTGAGATGAGATTAGCATCGCTTTAAAATGTCTTCTTGAGAACCAATGGCCCGATTTCACTTACACAGGAAGCAACCTTAGGGTATAGAGATCGAAGTATATTCAAAGGAATATTCATTGGCCAGCAGCCATCTTGTATTTTGGCGCTTTTCTGAAATCTCAAAAAATCTCCGAAACCGCTTCGGGGTTCAAATCAAAATTACTGAGGCATCATCAGGGGACCAGCTGAACCAAATTTGTTCAAGGTAACTTGATTGACAAATGTGACATCACATAAATGTATCAGCGGCCATCTTTGATAACCTAGTTTTCCAGAAAGCAACCTATGTCTCCAGTACAACTAAACAGATCAGGCTGAAATTCAAGAGATATGATTAGGGACTAAGAGACATTAAACTTTGTCCATGGAAAGTTGACAAGTAAAACACATGGCCACTGTTGATCAATTAACATTTAGCGTATTTGGCGGTCACCTTAGATTTTCTGGCAATTTCAGAGAAAATCATACAGAAGACTACTTATTAACCACTAGCCCAATTTTAATAAAACTTACGTACTAGGTAAACCTTCACAGAAATTTGATTGGTAAATTTTTCCACTGGTTATCTTGTTTTGTTCGATTGTGAAGTGGCCAATAATTCCAGATGAAGGATATAAGCCCTTTGGGCCTCTTGTATTATTTCACATGTTGGCTTACAATCAGGCATGTCACAATCATATCGGGTAACTCACACAAGATTACAATTGGAATTGGTTGACTTTCACCAAACTGTTTCGGAGGAGGTAGCGAGACGAAGATAGATGGATGGAGACAAGTCATACAACTGCAATCATAAGGACAATACAATTCATTTAATTCCGCCATCGCTGGCATTTTCCCTCACCCCACCAAAATCATGGGCGCGGGGCCTAAGTAATGCAAACATCGCAACATAATCTGCAATCATGAGAGTAACTCACATACCAAATTTAGTTGAATTTCAGAAACCTTGAGTATCTGTGAATTTCCTCTGTCTGTCTGTCGATCCATCCGACTATTTCTGGTACCATAATTTGCCAGTCACAGTACAGCTCAGAAATAACAGAACATGTTTCCAAGACAAAATAAAATACACCGCTGCATATTTTGAACACAATTGGATTGGAAGACAAAGAGCCATGCCCAAAATACACAAGCCAATGAAACAGTTAAGCGAGTTTAACCCTTGAATGATCAAGCCGGCCATAAACCGGCATTTGTCTTCATCTTGAAATATGTTGTCTTTGAACATTTTTGACCAGAATGACTGGACCGACGACCATCTTGGATTTCGGCTGATTTTTTTAGAAATGTCTTTAAAAATCTTCTCCGAAATCGTTTGAGGGATTGATTCAGAACTCATGAAATATCATCTACGCCAAGAGTTGAACCAAGTTTGTTCAAGTGAACTTGATTGACCAAATAGTTTGCCGGCCATCTTGGATGACCTACTTTTTCCGAAAACGACTTCTCCAGAACGGCTGAAGGGATATGGTCAAAATTTTGGAGATATGATTAGGGACTAAAGTCAATTAATGTTTGTTCAAGGGAAGTTGATCCTTCAAAAAACATGTTAGCCGTGGGCCAATCAAAATATAGCATGTTTGGCAGCCCAATAGGGTTTTATTATTTGATGGATTTTGAGGCCGAGATTGGTTTTATATATGCTTTTTGGGCATGCTGGTCTCAAATTTGCAATTTTCAGGTGTCAGATCAACGGTTTGGCGGCCATCTTGGATCACTTTCACGCCAAACTCTCCCATATTAAAGCAATGGCAAATTTAAAATGTCTTCTCGAGAACTACTGGCCCGATTTCAATTATATTTGGCAGGATGCATTGTTAGGGTATAAAGATTCAGGTTTGTTAAAAAAAGCTGATCGGCTAATTTGGCCAGTGGCCATCTTGGATTTTGGCCAATTTTTAGAAATGTCTTTAAAAATCTTCTATAAGTGTTAGAGCGATTGATTCACAACTCATGAAATATTATTTAGGGCATGAGCTGAACCAACTTTCTTCAAGGGAACTTGATTGGCAAAATGGTTGGGCGGCGATTCATAAAAGAAGGCTGTCCTGGTTTTTCATGAACGCGACTCGCTGAACGGATGGGGCCAAAATTTGGGAGATATGATACCGATAACTAAGCGCCATTATTGTTTGATCAAGAGAGGTTGATACATAAATAAACATGGCTCATAAAGAAACATGGCTTCTGTTTTCTTGTTACAAGTCTGCTCAACTCGTTATTGTTGATGGCCATTTTACATGCAGTTGAAATGCCTATGGCTATGCTCCAGGTGAGTGATACAGGCCCCTTGGGCCTCTTGTTTTAAAAATATATAGATGGTGATCTAGCATGCTGTGATATCAAGCAAGATATCAATTTTGAAAGGAAATGTCAGTGTGTACAAGCGATTGTTGTGAGTGATCATTTGACCATGTACACCCACCTAACCATGCACATCAGTAGAACAGTAGCCTGCACTATATCTTTTCTATGATGTTGACATATTGCTGATCCCCACAAACATAAAACCTCTTCACGTCCCCAAGTAGTTTGTTACGGGTTCAATCTGAACTGGAGTTGTAATTTACAACACCACCACCATGAACAAGTTGTAATTTACAACACCACCACGAGGCTTCATGGCAACATTAATAGCAAGTGTACTTACTCAAAAATATGAACTGAGAGACCACACATACATGTAGATCCTGTTAATGTGAAGGTGCTTGACATCAGCTCATTTTGGCTATAGGGATGAGCAACTCCTGGTATGGGCAGCATCACATTTGTAGAGAGGACTCATCTGCTACTAGGCCTGGCCTCCTGTAAAATAAGGATAGATTGCAACCCTAGTAGTTGTAATGTTATTTACCAATTTAGTTATTTGTCTGCCACATAAACCCTTTCATAGCGAAGCTGAACAAAACTGGCCTCTGTAGTGGTCTTGAGGAATTGTCCATTTGCATGCCAGGAGAAGACAATTTACCACTGTGCAGAACGCATGGTAATTTTGCAAAAACGATTGCATTAATTTTACATTTAATGTTATGGACATATATTAGGGGTAACTCCCCTTAAAGAAAGAGCATCCAGCAGTGACTTTCCACGAAATATAGAGATGTGGCATAATCCTTAATGAGATCACTGCAATGGAAATGTCAGTACCGCGACCATTGTTAGATTCTAACAAAATCAAAGTTAATGCAAATTTTGTCAACTTTTTATGACTCTGGTCACTTTAAACAGAGCTAAGACAAAAATATACAACACAACACTTTGTCATATAGTCGTCCAGAGTTTTTCTCGGAACTAGCATTAAAATATTCAAATTCTACAACATTATGTCACAAACTTTGTTTTCCTTGTCTTGAATGCAATACCCAATTCAGGAACTTTTATGTGCATTGTATTCACTATAAAAAAGAATTTCATAGTTGGTTCTTGATGTTAAAATTGTACATCTATGACTTGGTCGTGGCCATGATACATGGCCGCAATTTTGCCGTGGTGTCGCGGTAAGGAAAAATTCTAGTCAACTCTTCCTAATTACCAACCCGTCCCACTTACGGAATCAACTTTAGTAAGTGGGATGGTTTGGTAGTTGGAACGAGTTAACCATAAGAGCTAATTGATGGTTTTATTACCCTCGTCCGGTAGGGGGAAGAAGATATTACAATCGGATTTGTATGTGTGTGTGCATGTGTGTGCTTGTGTATTTACATATGTGCATACACACGTGTATCCGTGCACGCATCCAGGCATGCGCACGTGTACATTTGCACGTGTGTGTGTCCGTGTCTGGGGTGATATTTCAAAAGCTACAGATACTATTTATCTCAAATTTTAACACAATAAAGAAACTTACTGTCAACTAGGATTTTAAGATTTTGGCCACGATCCGGATACGGCGGATAGTAGCCAGCATCCTGATCATTTCAAAATCTGGATCTATGGATATATCGGATAGGCCTACTGCTGATCCAATTCGGTTAAAATGTTAACAACTTTGGAATTGATCCGGGAAAATGCGAAAAAATTCGGAAAATCCGAAAATCTGTAATATCAGAAAACATTTTGCAATGGAACAAAAGCCAAAAATCCACAATATCCGAGTGCTCTTTTTTTGTTGAGTCTTGAGGAATTGTCCATTTGCATGCCAGGAGAAGACAATTTACCACTGTGCAGAATGCATGGTAATTTTGCAAAACCGATTGCATTAATTTTACATTTAATGTTATGGAAATATATTAGGGGTAACTCCCCTTAAAGAAAGAGCATCCAGCAGCGACTTTCCACGAAATATAGAGATGTGGCATAATCCTTAATGAGATCACTGCAATGGAAATGTCAGTACCGTGACCATTGTTAGATTGTAACAAAATCAAAGTTAATGCAAAGTGTCCAACTGTTTATGACTCCGGTCACTTTAAACAGAGCTAAGACAAACATATACAACACAAAACTTTGTTATATAGTCGTCTAGATTTTTTCTCGTAACTAGCATAAAAATATTCAAATTCTACAACATTATGTCACAAACTTTGTTTTCCGTGTCTTGAATGCAATACCCAATTCAAGAACTTTTATGTGCATTTTATTCACTATAAAAAAGGATTTCATAGTTGGTTCTTGATGTTAAAATTGTACATTTATGACTTGGTCGTGGCCATGATACATGGCCGTAATTTTGACGTGGTGTCGCGGTAAGGACAAAGTGGGATGGTTTGGTAGTTGGAACGAGTTAACCATAAGAGCTAATTGATCGTTTTATTAACCTCGCCCGGTAAGGGGAAGAAGATATTACAATCGGATCTGTATGTTTGTATGTGCATGTGTGTGTGTGTGTGTGCGTAAGTGCATGCGTGCGTGCTTGTGTATTTACATATGTGCATACATACGTGTATCCGTGCACGCATCCAGGCATGTGCGCGTGTACATTCGCACCTGTGTGTGTGTGTGTGTGTGTCCGTGTCTGGGGTGATATTTCAAAAGCTACAGATACTATTTATCTCAAATTTTAACACAACAAAGAAACTAGGATTTTAAGACTTTGGCCACGATCCGGATATGGCGGATAGTAGCCAGCATCCTGATCATATCAAAATCTGGGTCTATGGATATATCGGATAGGCCTACTGCTGATCCAATTCGGTTAAAATGTTAACACAACTTTGGACTTGATCCGGGAAATGCCAAAAAATTCGGAAAATCCGAAAATCTGTAATATCAGAAAACATTTTGCAATGGAACAAAAGCCGAAAATCTACAATATCTGAGTGCTCTTTTTTTGTTGAGTGAGTACATATCATCACCATCATCATCATCACCACCACCACCATCATTATTATTATTCCTCGACATCGCCAACATAGTTTATGCCTCATTGCGTGCGTGTGTGAATGTGTCTGCGTATGTGTCAGTAAAATATAGGAAATCGCATCTAGCATATTGTTGTCTATTTACACATTTATAACCCAAGATATTTAAAATAGCGTTCAATCACCACATTTAATCCGAAAATGCATGAAAGGGGGCATAACTCCATCAAAGATTTACGCATACATCTGAAACTCGAACTTGGTCTGTAGCTTCTCATAACAAAGCAATGTAGCAATTCTCAGTATAACATCCTGAAAGACTGCGGAAAACTAATATTTTTCGTATTGCATAAGTCGAAAGTGGACATAACTCCATGAAAAATTGACGAAAATGTCTGAAACTCAAACTTGCTCTGTAACTCCTTATACTAAGGCGATGCACCGATTTTCGCTTAAATATTTTGAAGGAGTGCGGGGAAAAAAGTGCGGAAAGCTGATATTTTTCATATTTCTTAAGTCGAAAGGGGGCATAACTCCATTAAAGATTTACGCATATGCCTGAAACTCCAACTTGGTCTGTAACTTCTCATAAAAATATCTTGAAAGACTGCGAAAAAACATGCGGAAAACTAATATTTTTTTGTATTTCCTAAGTCGAAAGGGGGAATAACTCCATGAAAAATTGACGAAAATGTCTGAAACTCGAACTTGCTCTGTAAGCCCTTATACTAAAGCGATGTACCGATTTTACCTTAAATATCTTGAAGGAGTGCGAGAAAAGTGCGGAAAGCTGATATTTTTCATATTTCCTAAGTCGAAAGGGGGCATAACGCCATCAAAAATTGACGCATAAGCCTGAAACTTGGTCTTTAACTTCTCATAACAAAGCTATGTAGCAATTCTCAGTACAATATCTTGCGACTGTGAAAAAAGTTGCGGAAAACTAATGTTTTTCGTGTTTCATAGGTCAAAAGGGGGGCATAACTCAACTTGCTCTGTAACTCCTTATACTAAAGCGATGCACTGATTTTCGCTTAAATATCTTGAAGGAGCGAGATAAAAGTGCGGAAAGCTAATATTTTTCGTATTTCTTAAGTCTAAAGAGGGCATAACTCCATCAAAAACTGACGCATACGCCTGAAACTCGAACTTGGTCTGTAACTTCTCATAACAAAGCAATATACCAATTATCAGTTGAATACCTTGAAGGACTGCGAAAAAGGGTGGAAAACCAACTGTGACAGACAGACGGACGGAGTGCAAACCTATAGTGTAACACCCCCCCCCCATTACTCACGAGTTAAATTTCTGATGTTTTCGTTTGAAATTGATAAATATGATTTCTTACATGCACCTACTTGTCTTTAAACCCAATCTACTTTGTCCACATATTTTCTCACTCGTGTCCATAAACTGCTGAGATCGACGAAATTTGAGACCTTGAGTGTATACACAGTGTGTTGCCTGGAGTGAGTTCAGGAAGGCAAATGTTGGGCGAACGTTCACGTTCTTAGTGGGACAGTGTGCAGTAATGTGTCGTCTAAATTAACAGTACTAAACTAACCTGTCTATAGTGAGCGTATGACACATTATTGAATACTGTTAAGGAAAAGCTCCTGAACACACACCCCTGTACGCGATACTAAACCTAGGACTTTAATACAGCAAGAACTCACTTAGCAATAGGCATTCATTGCCTTCGGCGGACAACTTAGTTGAATTCATGACCTATATATCAGGGGTCGAGTTAAGCTTTAACAGGGCCAGCAAAGTTCAATAGTTGGGCCGACAGGAACATAACTGGCCCAAAAGCTTCACCGTTACAAGTTTAGCAAATTAAAATTTTGGTATGCAATATATATTGCGGTAAAAATGTACCGTACATGTCTATTTAATCAATGAAGTACTTAGCCTGTAAAACGCAACAATTTTGGATGTGGTATAGCGTTAACCCATACCACTCCGATGAAACTGGTGTACATTTTTCAACAATTTTGCTGGACGATGTTGCTGTCTACGACAGCGCCATCTCCCACAAAACTTGTTGAAAAACATACACCAGTTCATCTTTTAATTTTACATTTTTGACACTAGACTGGTAAGGGTTAATTGCGACGTGTGAATGATTGTTCGGAAATGACACCTCTGGTCGTTTGTTTAGGCCCATATTGCTAAAGCAGCACCACAAAATCTCTATCGTTTTGAACGCACATATATGCGCATGTGCGTCTCACTTAGAAAATTACTTTAAACAGCTGATTGTAATTTGTGTCCATGCAATACGTAGCAGGGAAAAATGAGGAATTCATTCATATTTAACTTGTAAAATACAATTTAATGCCGATATACCCCCAATATACAGCCCATGCGTTTTAATGTGTGAGGTTTATATGATTGCACTCTCCATTTTAGGTAAGAAAAAAAACGTTCTCATTCCTGACATCGCCTAACATAGATTTAGATTACGAGTACATAGCAATGGAGTAGCTGCCGATGTGAAATGGAGGTAACATACATGTATGTGGAGAATTGAAATTCAAGGAAGTGTCAAATTCATCAATCATTAGTCTGACTCAAGCATTATGTGAGGCATAGGAGCGGATAGGCCAAAGGTATTTTTAAACTAATGCTGAATTGCTGGATTACACAGTACCATTGTGTTTGGTGTGGGGACCTAAATGTCAGGGGCCGTATTCACCAAGGGTACTTACATCAAAAATGGTGCATAAACTATACATAGGTCCGAACCTGGACGTAATTCTCGTTCGAAGTCTCGTTTACAGTAGCGAGCATTTGTGAGATTTACGAAAGCATGTTATTTTCAAGTCTATATTATCTCTAATAATTTCCATTGAGCATTTTACATGTTTTGGGCAACTGTGCAACTAACACTAACAAAGAACTTTCAGAAAAGTGCAGAAAGGCGTGTATTTAATAAACGACTAACAATATTCAAGCTACATCACCTGTTTTCGTACTTTGCTATTGCCTGTTGCTGAGGCTTTCCCTTTGTTATGAAGCGAACACAAGCTTCATAAATGGACTCAAAGTTAATCGATCATAGAAGAATAATGTTTGCTATGGTGTTTGACCATGTGAACATTCAATAATATCTTTTGATTTCGCAGAAAGCATTTTGATTGCTTCTCATTTAAACTAATCAGGGTGTAGGATGGGGATACACTATGGGAGAGGCAAAACCTGGGTGGGATATTCTCCATGACCCACTCCCACATCACCGCCCTTATTCTAGGGCATGGAAAAGTCATGAAAATCACAAAAACATTACTGTGAAAATTATGCTGTAACAATTTAATTTCCATGACAAAGATAAAATGCATGAGATGCTATCTGATCGCATCTAGATTTCAAAGGTTTCTCATTTACAGAAACCGTCTAGGTCACTCTGTGAAATTCCATGACTTTTACATTTCTTTCCATGACCTATAATTTAAGCATAATATATGCATAAGTCCTGGTTATGTCAATTAGACATTATAAGCCTATGCATAGCCCTTTAATGCTTAAGTTATTTCAAGAAGATTTCATTTTTATGAAAAGAAAATGTCTGTTTGCAGATAAGATTACTTTTTGAAAATTTACCACTGGAATGACTGGCTCGGTTATTGAGCCAGTCACTCCAGTGGCAAGTATTCAAAAGTAGCTTTCCCTTGCTCTGCATATGGATATTTCACAAGACCACTGTAGATAGTAGATAGCATATTGGGTATTAAATGGTTAATAATTTAATACCATAGCAAATGGCTTATGAGACATTTTAATTAACAGTGAGTTTCCCAAACAGGCTGTCTTACTTCTAGTAAGATTTAGATGTTGCAGGATCAAATATATGATGTAGGCATACACATTTGTTCCAAAACAGTTCTAACTTAGTCCCTAGCCCAATCTGTCAATGACTCCCCTACTTGGAATGAAGTCAGTTGATATCATAATTAGACGCTCTTGACCATCCTGTGTATCCTGTGGAATATCTTTTATTTAGGTGTTGGTAATTTGCAATTTGTTGCTTCAATTTTTCAACAATAAAGGCATGTCAAACAGTTTTCTAATTGCTAATATTATTTCAGATTTATGATGAATTAATGACAGCTGAAAAACAAGATCCATATAAATGCATGATTTTATATGGAATGATTATCTTTACTGACATGACTTGTATTATCTGGCTAAATTTGTCATTGCCTTATCACTGTTTCTCAATTTTAAAGTTATTAGTAGGTAAATTGTTGAATCTTCTGAAGCCAATTTGGCCGGGAGCTTTTGGTTACATAGGAAACTTTTCTTGGACATGTTAGAAAGCAACAGTTTCCTGGTACATTTAGCCTCAAAATATTCACAATAATCTTTTATTAACAATTTAAATATTTTGATACAAATTATACCACTCAGGTTTCCAGCTGAATTAAATTATTCAACACCTTAACTCTTTAACACACATATCAGCCCAAAATGGTGTTTACAGTGGTCTTGAGAAATGCCCATTTGCAGACCAAGAGAAGGTAATTTCTGAAAATTTACAAGTGAAATGACTGGTTCAATAACCGAGCCAGTCATTCCAGTGGTAAATCTTCAGAAATATTCTTCTCTTGGTCTGCATATTGACATTTTCTTTGAGAAAATTTAAATTTTCTTGAATTTTTGTTTATTTTCTTGAAGAAATTCATGTCTTAGTGTTAATCATTAATGGTCAAGAATGGTTTAGAAAATCAGTTTGCTTATTGAATGCCAATTTGCACTTTGCAGACCAAGATTAACCTTTACACCTCCGATGTCGAAATTTAAAGTTTTCAAATTAAATTAAACAAGAGGCCCATGGGCCTGTGGCGCTCACCTGGACCATTAGCATTTGAACCATTTGTATTTAAATAGATATGATGGTCATTTCCGGAAAAACCAAGATGGCCAACCAAAGAAATGACCAATTAAAATTCTGAATAGATGTTCTAGAGTCTACCATGATAGGGCCCTTCTAGCCAAATTTGTTTGAAATATATCAAGCGACTAAGGAGAAGCAACGAATTGACAGTTTCTGGCAAATTTTCATAAAATCTAAGATTTTCACCAACAAATTTCTCAATCAAAAATCTGAATAGAGTTTCTAGAGCCTACCACCATAGAATCCATCTAGTGAAATTTGTTTGAAATATGCCAAGCAGCTATGGAGTAGTAGCATTTTGACCATTTCCGGTAAATTTCATAAAATCTCAGATTTTCACCCAAAATATTGATCAATCAAAATTCTGAATATATTTTCTAGAGCCTACCACCATAGACTGCATCCAGTCAAATCTGGTTGAAATATGTCAAGCAGCTAAGGAGGTGTAGCATTTTGACCATTTCAGGTAGATTTCTCAGAAAATCTAAGTTTTTCACCCAAAATATTTGCAAATCAAAATTCTGAATGGATCTTCTATAACCTATGACAATAGGATCCTTTCAGCCACAATTGATTGAAATCGGTCAAAAGTGTAAGGAGAAGGTAAATTTTTAATGAAATCTAAGATTTTGACCCAAAAGATTTATGAATCAAAATTCCAAATGGAAGTTCCGGATCCGAGCACAATAGCATCCTTTGACCAAAATTTACTTGTGATTCGACTATTGGTTAAGGAGTAGCGTTTCAAAGCAAAAGTTGACGGACGACGGACGGACAGTCACCACGGCATAAGCTCACTTGACCCTTCAGGTCAGGTGAGCTAAAAATGCTAGTTATGTGATGGAATATGTTGCTGTGGTTGAAAAATGTAGCCTTCAGCAGTTTCTTTACTAGTGACATGGCAAATGATAGAATATTGCCATCAGAGTGGTAACGGTTATTTTAAAGAGAATAGTATTTTAGAAAATTTTCCACTGGACTGACTGGCTCTGTTATTGAGCTAGCCATTCCACTGGTAAATTTTCTAAAATATCCTCTCGACATGCATAGGCATTTCTCAGGACCACTACTAAGGCAGTTTCTGATTGATTTGACCATTCAACACAACTGTCATTTATTTTGCAGGTGCCATAATAAACTGTGAGCAAAGCCTACTGAAGCAGAGTCAGTGTTACAATGAGTCTGATGAGATGCAAGATGAACTGAACAATTGTTCATGATTTAGAAAGATCAGCACTTTTAAAAGACTGTGTCGATTAAAATGAATATGTGTGCCTTCTCAGATTACCAACTTTCCAAGAAGCATTCTCAATGTAGAAATCTACAGACAGTGTGTTCTGAGGAAATCATATGACAAACTGAACAGCTAGATACTCTATGTGTAGACAAATAGGGCCACATACATATTGATATGGATGATAATGTACAAAACACTTTATCAGATCACACCATTGACACAGCCATGACAGCCTAATCAATTTTCATTCAACACAGATGATAAATACCTGTTTGTACTGCATTCTATGTGTTTTAAACATAAATGCTACTGTAAATGAGAATTGTGTTAAATGAAAGCAATAAACTAAGTATATATAGTCATGATAGTTGATTATTTTTCAGTTTTAGCATTTAGTATTAGACTTAAGTTATGATTTCAAGGATTTAAGCAAATTAACCCTTTAATGGCTGAATTAGGTCAAAATATCAAATAATTTGCCTATTTAATGACAATTTGCAGGCCAAGATGTATTTTTGAAAATTTACCACTGGAATGGCTGCAAGCCTGGAAATAAGGTGCCTGTCAAGGACATTGTCAGGCACCAAACTATCAAATGTCAGGCACAGTCTTGCCGGTTCCTGACATTTTGTCAGGTACATATTTAAACAGTCCCAGTAGTTGCAATGTGCAACAAAAGAGTCTGCATACAAGTGTTGACAAAGCCATAAAGTATTCTTCTACCCAAGGTGTATCACGGATCATTATGACACATGATTTGTTGCTTTTTGACATGTTTCTAATAAGGTCAAGTAAAGAACACTGAAGTAGAATAGTGTAGACAAGCAGCACATTCTGGATGTCCGGTACTAAGTAGCTGGTGCCTGACAAAGTATTTCCAGGCCTGGGCTGGCTAGCTCATTGAAAAAAAAAATTCAACCTAATTTGTCAACAAGGATGCTAGGGGTGTAGGCTTAACAACTTGTATACAGAATTTTGATTGATCAAATTTTTTGGTATTTTATGAAAAATGTACCGAAAATTCTCAACACACTACTCATGTACCACTCGGCGGATTTCAACCCTCATTGGCTGGACGGACCCTAACAAAGTAGGTTCTAGAAATTCTATTCAGAATTTTGGTTGGTTGATTTTTTGGTGAAAAATCTTAGATTTTATGAAAAATGTACTGGAAATTGTCAAAACGCTTCTTCTCCTGAGCTGCTTGACAGATTTCAACAACATTTGTCTAGAATGACCCTGTCATGATAGGCTCCAGAACTTCTATTCAGAATTTTGCTTGGCCAAGTTTTGGAGTGAAAATCATAGATTCTATGAAAATGTTACCAGAAATTTGGCTAGAAGGATTCTATAGGTATAGAATCTAGAACTTCTATATAATTCATAATTTTTAGTTAGCAGGGTTGGGGTCGAGTACGGGCAGCTGTACTCAGAGGCTGAGTATGAGTATTTTGGCAAAGTAATTGAGGCTGAGTGCAAGTACATGTACATTTTAGCAATTGTACTGAGGCTGAGTACGAGTACATTGGAAATGTACTTGAGTACGAGTAAAATTCCATATTAATATGAAACTGTCATCCACGGTGGCTATGGACGGTTTGGGGGAGAACACCAATACTTTAATATTCCCCTGTGCTTGCTATATGGGGTGGAATTTCTGTGATTATTCTGTAAATATACATGTAAATATAAAATATGGTTTTGGTAGTGATGTCTCCCTCTATTTATTTACAAAACAACGGTACCGTGTTGAATGTTTTGGATATAATCTGACCATGGGCGGCATTAGCTCCCAGGAAAATTAGTTTCAAAACATTTCATAGAATATTTACTAGCTCTTTCACCGATACAGACAAAATGACAAATTCATTACAATAAGAAATAAGCAGTTGAATATTTAAAAATAATTTGTCAGTAGCTCCAATTAGGCAGCAATTACTTCCAGTCAAATTACTTTCAAAATAAAATAGTTAAGAGACTATTTTTTACTTCATAAAGAATTTGCTGAATTCTTGGCATGATTGCTATGAATGTATAGGATAATGATTCAGCACTGAAAGGGTTAAATTAGAAATAATTTATTTCAGATAAATGATGTAAAAAAGTTGAATATTTTGAAATTAATTTGACTGATAAACATTACTGCTAATGGCAGCATTCGATTCCAGTCAAATTATTTTCAAAATATTCAGCATTGAACAGTGTATGTAATATTAACATTGATTAACCCTCAAATATCTTCAAGAACATTTAAATTTTCTCATAGAACTTGTCAAATTGCAGATTATTTTTGAAAATTTACCCCTATTTCAGTGATAAATTCTCAAAAATAGTCTTCATTTAGTCTGCAAATTAACATTTTCCACGACAACTGCAGAAAGCTTTTTTCGCTGGATTGAGTTAAAGGGTTAAGAGTTGGGAGGTCTATAAAGCCTGAACTAATGGGCTTTGTCTAATTTCATTGTTAGGACTGCCCGCCTATCAAGCATGAATGGTGTCTTATCACTAGAAGTATAATTGCCCAGGCCAGGTATTTGTTGGCTTGTGAGCTTTCACAGCTGTTCTAATCTTCCCTCATACAACTCTCATCACATTCAGTCTCATCACATTCAGTGATAAATGGTCAGAAGTGACAATTCTTATGCTGCTATGAAAGATTATATTGAACAAGTTAATTGCTGGTATGTCTTGCTGCTTTAAACAGCAATTATGGTTTCCAGACAAATTATTTTCAAAATATATAACGGTTTATCTATATGGCTGCTTTGAAATGTAAATAAAGAGGGCTTCAACAGTGCAAGGATTAATATGCTTTACTTGTTTAATCTCATTCCCTATTCGCATATGCACCTATAGCAATTGTCTATCAGACACAAACACAGTGTTTGTACACCTTTCAGAATTTGAAATTCCATGACTTTTCCATGACTAAAATTAACAAATTGCATGACCTCCAAGAATCAATATCTCAGAAACAGAAGACTTTTTAAAACATTACTGGAATGGTATATATGTAAGGCTATTATAGCTATAATATGCCTATGAAATTATTTTTAAAATATTTAAAAACCAATTTGACTGCAAATTATTGCAGCCTAATGCAGCAAGAACCTCCCGGTAAATTAATTAAAATTATTTTGAAACTAATTTCACTGTGCATTAATATATAAATAAAGAAATCGAACATTATATAGGAATGATTTAAAGATTAACCCTTTCACAGACAAATCCATGAAGAACTAAACTTTGTAATACTTATTCTGTTTATTATTTTGAAATTAATTTGACTGGAATCTGTTGCTGCCTAAGCCAGCAATGGCTTCCAGTCAAATTAGTTTCAAAATATTCAACTGACAACAGTTTTCTTGTATGGTTTCCTTGAAAATGAGATATCAGGAATTCAACAGTGAAATGGTTAAGAGCACTAGCTACAATGTATCATCATCATGGCATCACATGTACAACTGTAACTAGACAAAGAGCATAATTATGTATATAAACCTATCACATCAATTCAAAATATTTTTAAACGGTATTGCAATATAACCAATATTTGGGACTATATTGTCTGTAATAATTGTATTTTATGTAATATTTGTAAATCTTACGTTTATCATGCTTAAATGAAGAAATAAAACCCAAAATGATCTGTATTTGTACTAATACTGGGCACAATTCATACTTCAAATGTTACATTTGTTTTTCTTCTCTGTGCGAGTGACTCCCATCCTAAGCTTGTTAGCATGCCGGTAACACTCTGTCTTGGATATTTGTAGACATGTCAAGCTAGCACAAATCTTGCTGATTTCCTCTGGACAGCCTCGATTGATTGGCTTACATATTTTGTTGGTGGGTCCAAAACTGTAGAGCTCTATTCCAGTTTTGGCCTGACTAGTGTCTGGTAAGCCCGCTCCTTTCCTGATTGAGGGCATCCACGAAGGTTTCTGTTGAGGAATCCAAGAACTCTGTGAGCCGAGCTTGTGAAGGTGGAGATGTGTTAGTTCCATGTTAGGCTACTGGCCAACTCCACCCCGAGGTATCGGTTTGATATGGTCTCTTTTAGTATGTGATCTTGCATTGTGTAGTACATGTAAGTACTGTAGCTGGATCTACATTGGGTGACTTTCAGGATGTTGCACTTTGCTATGTTGAACTCCATTTGCCACGTGTCAGTCCATTACATAAGTGCATCCAGGTCCTTTTGCAGAATCTGTTGGTCTTCACTGGATTCGATGGTGCAGTAGAGAAGACAGTCGCCGGCGAAGGGTCTGATTGTTGAGCTTATGTCATCGGCAATATCATTGATGAAGTTTACGAAGAGAATCGGTCCTAATACTGAGCCTTGTGGAGTTGGATGATTCTCCATCAAGGATTATTCTTTGGCGCCTGTCGGTGAGGAAGTCCTTGACCAAGCGAAGGACGTCTCATTGTATGCCATAGTGGTGGAGTTTTGGGAGTAGCCGCTTGTGCGGCACCTTATCAAATGCTTTGGCGAAGTCCAGCACTGCTACATCAACTTGTTTCCATTGGTCTACCGTCTACTGTCTAGGCATTTGGTGAGGTCATCCGTTATGATGATAAGCTGAGCCTCACATGATCTTTTGGATCGGAATCCATGTTGGTTAGGATGGAGTATGTCGTTCATCCAGAATTTCAATTTCAAACCAAATTAACACGTTCTTAAATATTTTGAAATTAATTTGGCTGGAAGCAGTTGCTGGCTCAAGCGGCAATGGATTCTAGGCAATTTATGTTTAAAATATTCAACAGTTTTCTGTATGACAGCCATGAAATTTAGATAGAAATGGTTCATTACTGTACGTCTCAAATGCTTGTTATCCTATTCCCTATTAGCATGCGTGTACATACTACAGAAATTGCCCTTTCCAGGCAAACATCCATAATTTCAATTTTAAAACAACTTTTTAAAAACAAATCACTATGAAAACACATTACTAGGCAAATTAATTTCAAAACCTTGAGCAGATAACACCAAGTTAGTCAAATTGTTTGCAAATATTTACTAGAATTCATATCACCTCTCTGCTGAGAACCAGTGTTTGAGATTTTGAATGAAAAAGATAAAAGTATGCATATAATTTTTATGTAGAAAATGGATAAGTACTGAGCATGTACATGAGTACCTTGGCCACAACCCTGTTAGTTGGTCGATTTTTGGCTGACATCTTAGATTGTTTGAAAATGTTCCAAAACAATTTAACTCTTACCACTCCGATGTCAACATTTGGTGTTCATTTTTCAACAAATTTGGTGTAAGATGTTGTCATAGACAGAAACATAATCCACCAAAATTGTTGAAAAATATACACCAGTTTCATTGGTATTGACATAGTAAGATTGAATATTGACATCAGAGTGGTAATGGTTAAAACGTTACTCCTTAATTAATGGCCCAATTTCAATGAAACTTGGGTTGAATGTTCTTTTGGCGATATGCTTCAACATATCAAACGATAATTTTGTTTGGTCAATTCCTTTTGTGCCCATCTTGGTTTTTTCGAAAATTATCCATCGTGCCTATTTAAATGCAAATACAGTATTTAAAATCCTAAGGGTTCCGGTGCGTGTCACAGACCTCTTGTTAATTTGATTGGATGCTGTTTCCAATCAGTCAGAAGTGAGATAAACTGAGCTTTAAAAGCAATAGGGGGATCTAATTCTAGCTTTTATCCACACATCCATAGCTAAGCTCCGCCCAAGCTTTGAGCGTGTTGGGATCAATTAATATACTGTGAATCCTGAATTTTAAGAATCCCAGTTTCAAAGTTTCTATACAGGCATGACAGGTAAGCGGTTGAATATTTTGAAGCTAATTTCACTTGGCGCTCAGTGCTGTAACTTAGTGACTGCCCTGATGCAAATGCACATGAAAATCACAGGGCCTTTGGATATCAAAAGTCAGATGTCCTCATGAGCATACCAATGTTTGCTGCTTGAAAAAAATATCGATGCCTTGAATATTTATAAATCCATAGTTTGTTGATTTTTATCTTATATCATGGCATAATACAAATGCAATTCCAGAATCATTGTCAATTTGAATGTTGATAAATAGCAGATTTATTCAATGAATATTATATTATAATATAAATTAGTCAATAATGCAAGTATATGTACCGAGTTATTATATGACATATTAGAATGCGGGCAGTCTAACCTCAACGAGGGTGCTGTTTGAATTGTTACCATACCCTGATTGCATTCTCCTCAAAATGCTAAGTTACAGCATTGGCGCTGTTGATGCCTATTCAGCAGAATATTTATTAAATAGTAAATCCATCAGACACAGTTCGACTTGCCGGACCATTCCGCATATAGTCACAGCTTTGCCTGTCCATTGGCCCTCTACAAGCTTGTCCGGGCCATAGTTTCAGGACTTTTATATGTACGATCATGAAACTTGCCATGTCGATGCATCTTATGCAGCTAATGGGTGGAGTGTGAAAAGTAGGTCAGTGTACCCTAATTTTGACATACTTTTCATGGTTTACAGAAATTTTTTGTCCGGGCAGTGGTTGTAACTTCAAGAGTTTTTGGTATACGGGAACTAAACTTGCTATGTGACTGCATCTTTGAGAGGTACCTTTGATTTACTTTCCATGGTGTATTGAACATTACAGAACATGTTAGTCTAGTCTGAATATGACAAATAGTTAAAATAACCAGTTAAAAGTTTTAATGAAGGGGTATAGATTATGGCTATATAGGCCTATATATCTGATATTATGATATACTTACGAGATATACGCTGGAATCTAAAATCCATTTCTTTAACTTGTTCAATATGTGCCTACAAATCCTCATACAACCTACCGCTACACATGTTCACCTCGAAAGACAGTTTGTTGCTTGATTGGAAGTCCCTACCGTTACAGGGATACACGCCCCACTTTCGCAGTGGATTAGCTTATTAAAGATAAGTATTGATCGTAATTAATGACACTCAAATTCAAGACAGTCGAAAAACCTTTCCTGAAAATGTATTCTCTGCTATAAATAATTTCACCAGTGTATCGCTTGAGCTAATACGACGTGAGACGTACGTCGAGCAGTAAATCATCTGGCAATGAGGCGCAAGGTTAAACGTGTCGGGAAAGCGTCCAGGATGCGGGAGGCGAGCCCGGATAAAAGGGGTAGATCGCCGAGTCTTTTCCTAATTCTGATTTAAACTTCCTGAGCTCAGTTAAACCCAGCTCTCGCAAATAATCGTTGAAATTACTTCCCACATGATATTTCTAACTTAATATCTTAAGTATATAGCATAATTTTATTTTTATTTGCAATAATAGGCACGTGTCTGCTTAATCCTTATTTTTATGCATTGATACAAAATCTCAAGTCAAGTTAGCTCATTCAACGGAGATATTTTGGCTATTATTTTCGTTTAAGCTTTCTGAGCAGAACCCATCTCAAATTATCATCGAAATTACTTCCCACAGGGTAATTCTAAATTAATATCTTAAATATATAGTTGAATTTTTTTTTTATTAGCAAAAATAGACGAGTCTGCTTAATCCTTATTTTTATGCATTTATATAGATTTTATGGTAAACACGGCTCAATAAAGAATCTAGTTTATTTCCGTAAAACCGGTATTTAAAACTAATTTAACACATGGACATCAATCGCTGGAATGTAAATTTAATACTAAAGCACAAAATGTTTAAATGAAACGCACATGAACAATTTTGTACATGGGTTTTGGATTACGCAGACGAACATATGACTGCTTATTCCAGCTGTCTGCTTAATCCGTATAAATAAATATCTATTGACTGCTTAATGCGGCCTATTTATGTATATATTTGTATATATATATATATATATATATATATATATATATATATATATATATATATATATATATATATATATATATATATATATATATATATATATATATATATATATATATATATATATATATATATATATATATATATATATATATATATATATATATATATATATATATATATATATATATATATATACACACACATATAATGCAAATAAGACCGACAGTATTGCCATTCGATGATTCAGCCCGTCTCAAGTGTTCTATGCACGTGTTTGTCTGGGAATCTGGTAAATCATTATGTGTACCACCCGTTCCAAATAATAATAATTCCACAACTATTTGCAAAATACAGCTTGATAGATCATGCAGTATAGCTAATATGTAAAGGGCTTACTGTGCTACAGGAACCTACATGCCCTACTCTGAAAAGTTGCAATGTAGCTCAGAAATAACTAAAAGCAAAATAAAACATAATGTTGGATATTGTTGACTTAATTTGACTCGAAACCCTGACTAACTAGGGCAGCAATGTCGTCCAATTAAATTTTAATTCCAAAATATTTAGCAGAACATTGCTTATATCTTGGTCAAATGTATTCCAACTAACATGATTCTATTTTTGTTTTGGATACTTGTTAACTTTTTGTAAGCTATAATGGAAAGCAAGTCAATGTGTTAGCATGCAACTACTGTTAGAAATAAGCACACGATTTGGTCAATCGTTTAAACTGAGAATAATGAATGCGCAGCATGGTTTATGGCAGCTACTAGCTTTGGGGCCATACTATTTCCAACCATATTGTGGGTATTATGCCTGCCATGTACTCGCCATTGTCCATGCAATGACCCTATTTGCATATAACTATATGTGTATGGAAGGATACAAATCCAGCAGCGCTTACACAGTTCACCTACATATCATGATCTATCATTGACAGCAATACTATTCTCCATGTCATATGTAGCAACAAACGCCAAACAATTTGCGCACACGATACTCAATGTACCCCCACCCCCACACATACACCTATGTACAGTCTGGCGCCGCGGGTGTAGGAACCAACAAATCAGTAATGTGCCATTATTTTTGCAAGGATCTGATGGACAGCATCATCATGCATAATAGGTAGTGTAGTCTTTAGAGTATTTGAGATACATCTTGAATCAAGAAGAATCAAAGCAGCGCCGCTTTCATTTCCATTACCTTGAGATTGGAACATGGTAGTCCAGTGCACGTGCATTTACACGTGGTTACCCAGTTCCCCTTGCATAATGAATTTACTGACATGAATCTGCATGTACACTGTCATGGAAAATTAATATTTGCATTGGCATTTGAATCACAGCACATATAGTCAGCTGCTAGACACCCACTTGGTAGTGATATGTAAGCTATTTGTCTTAAAACAAATATAAATACTCCTCTGAAACATAGATACATCAATGTGAACAAGAAGGCCAGTGTTCTGTATTGCTCACCTGGACCATATGCATTTCAACTAAAGCGACCATCACATATAAATATAACGCAAATGTCTGTACAAAACTGCAGCAAGGACAAAGATGCGTCCTGCCAAATTTGGCTAAAATGTGTCCAGTGGTTCATGGAAAGACATTTTACAATTCCTATTTTTACTAAGGGAGTTTCTTAGTGAGGACAATATACACGATGGCCACCAACCCGTTTATCTGACACTTGTGAACGTGGACAATTTGTAATCACCATACCGAAGAGCCTATATAATATCTATTTCGGCTTCATAATCGTCAAATTATAAAATCAAATATGGTCACTGACCACACTGAATATAGTATTGGTCCACGGAAGCCATATTTTAAACATATCATTTTACCGTGAACACATTTTATTTGCCCCTACGTCATAATCATATCACCAACACGTTTGCTCGGTCCATTAAGAAATTCTGGAGAAGTCTTTTTCACAAAACTAGGCCATCCAAGATGTCTGCCGAAGCAAGTTCGCTCGAAAAAACGTGGCTTAGATGAAGTTCCATACGTGTTGAATTGCTCCCAATTTTCTCTTGAAAACGATTTTTAAAAACGGTTCTAAAAATTGGTCAACGTCCAATATGGCCACTATCCAAATTTGTTGATCGGTTTCCGTTGAACACGTTTTAATTCGTATTCAATACGAATGCTTCCTGCTAAAGATAATTGAAATCGGCCAAGAGCTTCTAAAAGAGAAGATAGTTACGTTTTCTATTGATTTAGTATGGGCGCTTTTTGCCGGGAAAACGGTTCAAGATGGCCGCCAACCCATTTATCAAACAAATTCAAACATAGCAAATTTGAAAGCAACATACACAAAACCTATACAAATCAAATATCAGCTTCAAAATCCATCAAATAAAAACATCTGATACGGCAGCAAACACACGACATTTGGATTGGCCCACGGTCGTCGTGTCTTTTTAATGTATCAACTTCCTTTGAATGGCGCGTGGTCCATACGCATATCTTCCAAGTGTCGGCCTGATTCTTGCAGTGGCTTTGGGGAAGAAGTCGTTTTCGCAAACAAGGTGATCCAAGATGGTATCCGACGCATTTGGCCAACCAAGTTCCTTTGGACAATCTTTGGTCCACTGTATGCCTAGATAATATTGTTTAATCGGCTTCAGATAAGATTGTTAGAAACGTTACTTGCCGTCTGCCAAATTACAAGATGGCCGCTAGCCAATTCGACAGATTGGCTTTCTTTCAAGAAACTTGAACCTCTATTGCCTTAGGAGGCTTTCATACAAATATAGCTATAATCAGTCAGGTGGTTCTTGAGAAGATGTTGTAAAATAAGAAGGTTTACAAACTGACGACTGACGATGGACAACTGACAGACGAAGGGCCAGATAGCCCCGATGGATACTCGCCACAATATCGGCTAAATTTACCTTGCAGTTGAACTACGATTAAATGATGCCAACTAGTTTAACCTTGAAATCAAATCAAAAGTCACTATCACCCACATAGTGGCGTACTATAGTCCTCTCCTTATCAGCTGCGATGATAGTTCTTGTCATAAAACGGCAGATTTGCCACACACAATTGAATCTACTTGGAATACGATACATTGTTGACTGATCTATTTTGTACGTTCTGTGCACCAGTTAATACACGAATAAGGCACATACATACACGTGTGCGCGGATGTACGAGCGGGCCGACGTACGTGCACACAAATGGACAGGCACGCGCGAATGCACACACGAACGTGTGCGTGTATGCAAGCACGCGTGTAAGTAACCACGCACGCACGCCCGCGCCCACGCACGGACGAACGCACGCGCTCACGCACTGGCTCAATGTGATTGGGGTAATTGATGTGAAGTCACCTCGGGCAGCGTGGCTGCACTGCAATCATCAATGGCTATTGATTGCAAAATAACGGCAGTGAGTACTGTCCTTCTTCAAACGTTTCTTACGAAGCTATGAGTAACGTGGAAGTCAGTAGGGTGATGGAAGAATAAGATAAATATCGTTTGCACACGCAAAACATAAACCACGTTCTGCAATATCATAGATTACTGCCTTTTATCTGATTGATTTCAAATCCTTGCCGCGTGTGAATTACTATTATTCAAGCTGCCACGGGAGAAGGAATTATCTGATTTTCAGTTTATAATCCCATCTGAGGGAGAGAAACAAACGTGTATTCCGGAACAGCGTCCTGCTTTTATCTTTAACATACTCATTGTACAGCTGTGTGCGCTCAAAGCATCAGCGTATTGACTTCGTGTGCGCTTTCAACTGTGCATGGTTTTAACTTTTAGTTCATGATCAATAAAATGCATTACCGATACCATGCATATTTGCGAGAGCATTATTTACCAACTTTGTGGTTAATTATTTGCGCGCAACTACGCGCCTTCTTGACTATACTTGTACCACATGACCAACATAATAATGCTCAATGTACTGTTTGATCGCGCTTTGTAACACCGCTATTAAATATAATATCCATGACATAATTTCGTGCACATGAGCTAAGCATCACGACCAGCATAGCTAAGAATCGGTACCTGTCTTTTAACCATTTAAAATGTAGAGATGTTTGTCTTCTATAAATCAATGCGGCATAGCTAGTCGGACCCTCTATTCGCATACAGCTCAGTTAAATGTCTACTTAATTCCATGCCAAATATTTGCCGTACCTGCTAGTGCCGTGTGGTAATATACACCAAATTTGCATATGGTGTCTTTTACGCTTCACGTAGTTTGAAGTTAAAAACAGTAAGTTTTGCCGTGATACCCAATCGGGCAAAGGCTGGATCCGATATGTCACTCAATTATCGTATGTCATAATCAGATATGGCAATGGCATCACAATCAAAATGCCATAGATGAGCAGTGGAACAGTTTCCTTTAAACGTTGACCAATTTGTTTTCCAAATGAAGTACAAGAGTGTCTAATCATAATTGATCAGCCAATAATAGAAACCATACAAAGGGCACAATATACTATGCTCGAGATCTGATGTCGTTAGTCTAGAGAAATGTAAGTAGAATATATATATATATATATATATATATATATATATATATATATATATATATATATATATATATATATATATATATATATATATATATATATATCTGATTATGACATACGATAATTGAGTGGCAGATCGGATCCAGCCTTTGCCCACGTGGGTATCACGGGAAAACTGTTTCCAACACGTTTGAAGATCTTAATTTTTATTGCAATAAGTACGTCACATCAAAGAATGCTAGAACGATGAGAAAACTAAGTGAGACTGCAAGTCCCGTTCGCGTTATTCACTAGAACATATATTATCTGGGAAGTGAATTGTGAAAGTTAATTGGAAGGTTGCGATCGGTTAGATTATGCAAAGACCTTTACCCTCGCAAAGTCGCGCGAGTCTTCCGCTCAGAGACGAACATCGGTGACGTCAAAAAGCTTTTGACACGGGCCTAGGTCAGTCTTTCCGAGGTTCAGACTTGGCAATCACCTCGTGTAATTAAAGAGAAAAGAGGTTGGGGAATCTGTGTTGAGTCTAACACGACGACATACGGAGTACTGCGCAGTCGACTAAACAGATTACAGGTGATGTGGCGGTTATCTGATTCGGTCACATAAATGAAAAGCGGTATCCGCATGATCGAGTAATTAACAGTTTGATCGTGCCCGCTGGCGACGATATTCGATGGAGAAGATCATGTCAAGCTGAATTTCTTCCAATGGAGCGCCTAGTGTGCGCTAATGGAAGTAGTGCAGTACATTGTATGTACTAATGTCTTCTCAAAAGATGTGACAAGGGTCACTAGAAATGTAGGCTAAGTATGTGTGCAAAGGACTTTGTGAAGGAGTGTGTCCACAAAGTGCGGTCTTAAGTGGAGGAATTGAGGTCGCAGCACTAAGATCGTTCACAGGGATGCGGCAATGGCATAACATGTACACACAAGCTGAGGTGAGAATCGCGCTGTATCGGAGAGGCAGCGTTGCTTATACTATGCACGTCACTACTCAAAGAGGCCCAGCGGCCAGGTGAGACAACTCTGATCGCGGTGCCAAAGACAAGTTACAGTCTGTGTTGCTCCAGACGGGAGCTACGCAGGAGGCCGCACACAATGTACGCAGAGGGACTAACGTGTCAAAATGTGGGAAAGGCCTTTCTGGTGGCAACACTGGCGTCTTTGATTGCAGCGCTATTTTTAACTTCAAACTGAAGCGTAAAAGACACCATATGCAAATTTGGTGTTTAAGGAAGACGTCCTGTTAACTATTGAACAAGTAACACTGCTGACGATGCTAATATAAGTCTTCACGTCGAGAGGGGCACGAGATCGCGATCCAAATAAGGCCCCGGAGACGGATGATCCCCTTTAGCAACCCCGTAGTGGAAAGAAGGCCGTGGAAGATCGGACAGGAACACGCTTAAGGGAGTCAAGATCTGTAAGATATAGAACACATTAAGAAGTAGTGCATTTACGAATTAGTAAGAACTTTCAAAGTCCTAGATAATGCGGTAGCAATAGTCATCAAAGTGTTCCCATGGGGCGGCTTTGAGCCAGCCTTGTTAGACACATGCCCAAGGCGCAACACCACATGGTGAGTTAGTCCGTGGTGGGCCGAGATCACAATGCAGTTAATACGAGAGCTGAACTTCCTTAGGTAGTTACTGTTCTGGCGGATCTTTGACTAGGTACACACACAATTAGTTGACGCAAGCGGTAGAAGTGCAGTTCCACGAGATGATCCATCCCACAGTTCTCTTTCTTAGGGTAGAGACATGGAGTGGCACAAGCGCGGAACTTGGCCGGGGGCAGGTACCAGATTCAGAGTCCGTTCTCCTTCTATGGAAGGCAGGTGTTAGACACAGTGTCCTCAAGCAGTCAAATATTATGTGGAAGGAGATCAGATACAGGTTCGTATGCGAGGATGGCACAACTCCAGTATTTTCGCTCCGGCATCAGGCGGAAACGCGAACTTTCGTGCACAAGCTGTCCTGAAAAGCATGTGAAAAAGATGAACAGTCATCAGTGAAAACGGAATAATTTAAGATGCTAGTTTGGCCACTGGTCCATTAGCCGCCTTTCATAAAGGAGATCGAGCACTGGCAGCTTTGTAGTTGTCCATCAATGCGAGTGGTCAAAGTTCGAAGTTCGGCAGCGAGGAACAAGGCAGCCCATCGACATGAATCGTTGCCGAATTGTGAGCGCTGGATCTGCTGTAAAGAAACACAATTGTTCAATGCAGAATCAACTGCTTTTGTAATACTCGGCTGTGCATCTCATTATCTTTTGATTAATGGTCAGGGTAATAGACTTGCCCTTAGCCAATCAGATATCACAGGCATGAGTGAACGAGATTCAGCAGTATCTTGGCGATAGAACCAGCCGATTAATGGTGTGGCCAAATCGTGGGTGTCTTAGAAAGGGTAGGTTGCTTCAATTCTTTGATTTCTTATTTCTAAAACATTCTTGTGAATGTCTTCTGAAGGCAGGAATCGAGGGCTTACCAATGGTAAAAAACAGCCCGCGTGACATCGTGATCATAGGCTACAATTCTAGGAATCCTATACAGTGTCTATCCAGCTATAGGCATCACGCGTGCGTTGCCATGGTCTGACAACTTTGTATCCGTAATATGGCCCGAGAGGCGACATTTACTGGTCTCGGGTTGGCTAGTCCCTCCCACTACCCGATCACAATAGTCTATGTGTACGCACATTCAACATTTCAAATTCAAGCATCACCAATTCTCCTAATCGTACTCAAAGTTGCAACACCAAATATAAAATGGATAAGTGCTTATTATTGTTAATTTGCACACACTTAAATAGTATCTAATAACTAGTACAAATCGCAATATAGTAAGCCTGTTCAAATAGTAGCAAAGCTCTAGCATTTCTATTTCTTCTAGTGATGAGTATTTTGCCCCGTCCTGTATTTCTATCCCAACCCACCACCACACCCCACCCTCTCTCTCCCTCTCTCTCTCTCTCTCTCTCTCTCTATCTCTCTCTCTTTCTCTCTCTTTCTCTCTCTCTCTCTCTCTCTCTCTCTCGCTCTCTCTCTCTCTCTCTCTCTCTCTCTCTCTCTCTCTCTCTCTCTCTCTCTCTCTCTCTCTCTCTCTCTCTCACCACTCCACCGAAGTTTAAGTTATTTCGAATATGTCATCGTGCTTGTATGTTCCTGTATCAGACATGCATAACTTGCAGCAATGGCATGTTCAACATCAGCACACGATTTCGTTCCAGTCTGTTGTTGCACAGCATAACTTTAATCCCAGACCTGGGCCATCGGCATAGTGCTCACTAAAGTGTGATGGTGTCAGTAATCACATCGGGAAATGACCGATCTGTATGCCATCAAGGCATTGCAATGTGCGTTGTGTCGCATAATAAGGATCCCGAGTGCAATGTGTGTTTGTGTCGCATAATCAGGGTTTATGCCGCCTATTTCAAGGACTATGTATGTGTAGCGTGTTTGCTTCTCTTCGCATACCAATGACTTAACAGACACTTCTATCAGCTCGTGATATATCTGAGCTGCGAGATAGACATGGGGTAATTGTAATTTGTAATTGTAATAAAACGCACATTTTTTACATTGTTGCATGTCCTTGAGAGTAATATAAAATTTAGGGGTTGAAAAAGTAATACGTAATATAATTGTACTATATTAAATTCAGAAATTAGAGTAATAAAAATTGTAATTATCATATTACATGTTCGACTACAATTTAAAGTAATCCCTATAATGTACATGTATATATGATTATTTCAGTAAAACACAATAAACAAACTCATAACAAGACCCTTTCAATCTGTTGGACTTCATTATATATTTAAATGGACTCACTTTCACACATCTTTCACTAAAGAAAGAAAGAAAATGATAATAAAATAAATGAATGAGTAATGAAATAAATACATGCATAAATTAAGTAATACATTAATAACACCTAGCTTAGCTATCCACGCGGTTGACAAAAGAAAGGCTATTACAATATACATTTAGTCTTATTCATGCCTTTGAAGTCAAGTGGCCGTTACATATACAGGTCAGGCTTCAGGCTTCAGTTCAAAGGCAAAGGGGTTAGAAACGTACAATGCTTACAAGAACGGCCATTGATTGATAATTACTCTGAATTATAGCTATTCATGTCTTATAAATAAATTGTGTATGCATACCTACTACTGGTATACTCAGCTTATCATTATATTGCTTTGATCTCAGCAAGACATGATGGAGTCAACACGGATTCCTGATTCTGTATACAGACATTTTATCATCTTTTGTTTTTCTAGTGCTCTAAGCTGCTATATATATATTATGCATACATATATTTTGATTATGAAATAATAAAGAGGTGTGTTGATTTCAAAATAAAATGTGACTGTTTGTTTATTTATCCACCACACACGCACTCACGCACATTGGAAACAAGCACGTGTAGTTGTAATATGTTACTATGCACAGTAATTGTAATTGTAATATATTGCTTTTGCAAAAATTGGTACTTGTAATCGTAATATAATATATTACTTTTGCAAAGTAATATTAATTGTAATATATTACTTTTGCAATGTAATCGCCCCATGTCTGCTCCGAGAAATGCACATATCAAACCACTGCAATCAGCGCCAATATATGGTGCTCAGCAAATGAGCATTATTAGTTATCATTTGTGAACATAGCCATGCTACTTGAGTAATAATCCCTTAACAATGCCTACTAAACCTGTGAGAACAATGCCGGAATCCAGTTTTAGCTATGCCCCTCCCATCCGTAGATATGCTGCCCCCAGGCTGCGCCCGTTCTGGGATCAAAGGATCCATGCACTCCATGAATCTAATTTCCCAGAAAACTATACAGGTAAGCCGCTGAATAGTTTGAGTGCCGCTCGCCAACAAGTGGAGAGGTGACTCGTCAATAAGTAACAAAAGGTCACTCATTGACGCCAGTTAGCCGATTCTTAAATGCCCGGCGGATGTCGTAGCTTTTATGTAATATAATGCACAAAGCAAAAGTATACAAACTATGACTACATAGATGGCGCTTTGGGTTCACATTCTAAATGTACTTCATTTTAGGTTTTACAAATTACCATGGAACAAATACACCTACAGTAAACATTTACAACAGGAAGCTAATTGTAAGATATCACAATCTGTTAACATGAAAATCGGATCACCTCCAGAATATTGATTTGATATTTAAATATACTGATTCCCAAGGTTAGGATATTCGTCAAGATTAGAGTCTCCTAGGCATTAACATTTTAAAATAAAGGCAATTAAATTAAATTAAAATAGCATTTATCAATATACAGCAAGCTAGCTTATACAAGTCCCGCTTCTGATATTTTTAGATATCCGTATTCGATTGATACTAGGCCAGTTTTGCGCCATACGTTTTTAAACCTACTTTATCTCCTATGTTCTACTAGCCTGTACAATTCACAATGAATGCAGTTTATCAACAATGATCGAAATATAGCTTGTAAGGCTCTTTGATGGTTGTTGCCGGTTTTATCGCTGGCCTCTGAACACCGATGCTTTCTGATGGCCCACACTCCTACAGATAACAGAGTTATTAACAATTCTTTCTCCTTGCTATTAATGATTCGTCCGATAGTTAAGCAATCTTTGAACAGAATTGTTTCAGCCACTAAATTCACATATTTGGTTCCAAATTTGGCAAGGAGCATATTGATATATACCCAAAAGCCTGTAGTTATGCTACACTGAGTAAATAGATGGTCTATCATTTCCTCCTCAGTATTACAAAATACTCAATTGTCTGTACTTGTTATTTTACACATATAGGTAAGATGGCCGAACCATAACCTTCGATGGAGTAATCGCCATGCCAGATCCCATGCATTTCCTGGTAGACAAGGTAGATGTATTGCTTTCCAGACATTGTTCCAGTTCTTTGGCACGCATCCTAAATTGTTCCAATGCCTAACCACAATAGGAGTCTTTCTCCGACTTTGCATTACAATTCTATACCTGTCGCTAGATGCCATGTTGCATTTTATATGGTCTGACATAAATACTTGATTGCAACATATCAATGTTGTCACGTGCTTTCGCCAATTTGAACCATACAGCAGGTATTGCATTCTTTATTCCAACAAATAAGCGCTGCACATCAATATATCTCGTTGATGTTATTTTTGCTACATCTTGCATCGCAATCCATTTACGAGATTTCGGATTTACTAAGTCACGTGCATAGTGAATACCATGTTTGGCCATAGAGGGCACATATAATACATCATCATTATCACGAATCAAGTCGTTGCCCCAAAGACGTTGTTCTACGGCATCTTCCCAACAATTGGGTTGCGGCATTGATCGTGTAAATAGTTTACGGCTTCGATCTGTTCTTTATATACATTTGGTATCTTTTGATGAGTAGGTGGCAGTGTATTGCACATAAATACATATTCTACTTGAAATTGGTCAACGCAACTTTGGAGAAATGCCTTTGAAACACTTTGGCAAGATGAGTTTGATCTGAGTAACTTATTCAAGAATTTTAATTTTAATGAAGCACACTTTGCTGAAACATTAACCAAATCCAGCATGCTTTTCATTGGTGATGACTGACTGTGATCCTAAATGGGCTTTGTCCTCCCATAAGCAGGATAAAATGAACGTGTTGATCTTTGCCTCTACTGATTTGGGCATATGAACTACAGAATTGGTATACCACAGTCCAGCTAAAATTAAATTAGTAACGACAAATTTCCGGCCAAAGACAGTTAGGCAGCGTCGTTTCCAATTTAGTAATGCACACTTTAGCTTGGATAGCCTTTCTTCCCAGTTTAGTAATACATTTTGATCTCTAATAAAGTAAAATTTGTATGACATCATTTGACCAGTTAATATCCATCGCATTGTCAGTTCTGCCCTTCAAATCTCCCGAAAATAAGCCCTTAGAGTTGTCTTTATTGCCTTTAAGCCCTGATGCCTTTTGAAATCTGTTAATACTCCATTTAACATTCTAAAATCCATATTTTTACCCGCAAACACAGTCGTATCATCTGCATATTGAGAAAGCTTTAGTGGCCTTTCTACGCAACGTACACATATTCCTTGAAAGTCATTGCGTTGCCTCAATGTGGCCCCAACGATTCCATAGCTGTGCCGAATAGAAGCGGGGGCAGTGAGCAACCCTGTCTGACACCTCGTTCCAACACTACAGGTTCGGATAGCTGATTGTTTACTAAATAACAACTTGTTATACCAGTATATAACATATTTACCCACTTAATACATATTGAACCAAAGCCAATATGGTCTAAAGACTTAAACAAGAAATCACATTCTAGTCTGTCAAACGCCTTCTCGTTATCAACTGCTATTATTGCTGCTGGGATACACTCCTTTTCAACTAATTGAATAAGGTCCCACATACGCAAACTGTTGTTTAATATTGATCTTCCTGGCACAGAGCAGGTTTGGTCATCATCAAAGACTTCGCCTAGGACTGCGCCAAGTGTTAATGTTAGTGCCCGAGTAATACTCTTATAATCCACACAGAGTAGAGAGATTGGTCTATAATTAATTATCTTATTTCTGTCACCCCTCTTGCATATAAGCCGCACATATGCTTGGGCCATCGATGGAGGAAGTTACCCTTGCCTAAAAATGATAGTTGCTATTTTGTCTACTACTGACCCAAATATATGCCAGAATGTTTGATAAAATTCAACTGGAAGTCCGTCGCATCCAGGAGACATGTCTAACTTCATACCTTTGAGGCATTTTGTTAAATTATCAATTGTTATTGATTGGTCACAGGTTTCGCGACATGAATCTGGAAGTCCTTTCGTTAAATTAGCTAAAACATCTCTAGTTGCAGTGTCATCGCTTCCCTCAGATTTATACAATGATTTGTAAAATTCGGATACTGTTTCCATCATTTTTGCATTTGAGCGCGCTGATACTCCATCATTAGTCTTCGGTGAGCGCATTCATTTCTTTATACCTCTTGCTTTTTCCAAGTTACAAACGTAACGTGTAGGCTGTTCACCCTATGTGTGCGTGTGTGCTCTTGACCTTATGTTGGCGCCATCAAACTGATATTGCTCTATTTCATTTAGTCTACCTTTTAATGTAACTAATAGTTCGTAATAATTATATTCCCTATCATTAATTGTCTTATTAATTTTGCACAACGACCTCTGAAGCACCTTTTTAGGCTTTCGTATTTATCGTGCTTTTCTGATGGAATACTGCCTTGAAATATAGTTCAGGTCTGATTTAGCATCTTTCCACCGGTCTATTATACATGCATACGAACCTCTTCTTTCATCCCAATGCCTCCAACAACTTTGCACACATTTGTGATAGGAACTATTCGTAGCAATGCTACATTAAGTTTCCAAAATCCATCTCCTCGTTTGACCCAGTCAGCATCCTCTAATGTGATGGAAAACATATTGTGATCAGAGAAAGTTACTGTTTTATGTTAGTTGTACACATGTAAGCTTTCAGTGATCGTTCTACATAGATCCTGTCTAACCTCGAAGCTAACCTTCCATCGGCTGAAAACCAAGTAAATTCCCGGCCTTCTGGATTTTCAATCCGATAATTGTCTACCAAGCTTTTATTTTCACAAATGTGTTTCAAAATATTATGCGATGTGTCATGAAAATTTGACCTAAAGTGTCTGTCTTTAGCATCATCTAAGATACAATTAAAGTCATCGCTCATAATTAGGTTTTCGGGCGTTCTGACTTGATTTATTGTGGAAACATCATTTATAAATGCACGGCGCAATTGTTGAGAGGTAGGTGCATAAACGCACATCAAATTTAAACTTGTGTTTAGTGCATCAATTGATACACTAATCCATCGCCCCTGTGCATCTGATGACGACGATATAACGCCAACATAGTTACGACAGCGGGGCAGGATAAGAATGACCACTCCTGCACTATTATCTTGTGATAAAGAATACAATATCTGCCCTTTTGAAATATCTTTGAGAGATTCATACACTTCATTTTTTTTTAATTTTGGTCTCTTGTAGAAAAGCAATATCAATTCTCTCTTTGCTAATTCTTCAAGCAAGCGGCACTGCTTGAATTCGATATTTAATCCTCTGCAATTGATGGTGCAGATACTCATAATTTGTAAAATGATGTTTACAACCGCCATCTTTAGATTAACTTGATTTGTTTTTGACATCGTTTCTTAGACCATTTACCTAATTTTCCAGCGAATTCAATGTTTCCTAGTTCTACCACAGACAACTATTCATATTTGGAAATATCAGAATCATGGCGCAGTATACAATAGTTCACGCCTCCCACCGGTACATATGGCACTACCACTTCACCCCATTCTGATCGGTACATTACCACTTCATCTTTCATCTGTGAACTCTGTGTTGGAATGGACACATCTGATTCTGCAACTGACATTGTATCATCATCTATATCATTTACTTCAATCTCATATTCTGAGATATTGTCTTCTTTATGACGCGTATTGCTACTTACGTTACATTTGGCAGGAGCGTCATTTACCATATCTTCAAGCTGACTTAAATGAAGTGGGCTTAGCGGAAAATCGACTGAACTTTCCGTCTTCCGATTTCTAAACTTATCCTGTCCTAATTGTAAATCATCTGCTAAGGAATTGTAATCTGGCTCTTCTGTAAGATCATCATTTCTCTGCGTCTTTTACAGCCACGTTTGGCTCCACTGCATTTTGATTATTTTCTTGACTTAAGGTTATACCCTCCTCTAATACTTGAATTTCCTCAACTGCAGTTACTTTAACAGGATGTGATGCTTTGTTTGTGTCAGTTACAGTGGCATGGACCACAGCAACAGCATCCGTTGCGATTGCTTCAGAAACATTTGACTCAGTTGCATCCTTTAACTGAACCACAGAGCAAACATTTTCGATTGAAACAATCGGTTGCCAAATGGCCAGTACTTAGGCAGATCCGGCATTCTTTAATTTGCCCTCTATACCATAAGGGCAGGACAAAGCTGCCATCAAGCATCAATCTACTTGGTAAAGGGTTATCCACTTTATCAAAACAGATGCGTCTTACACCCGTTTCTAGCGTTCTGTCAAAGGGATACGTTTCCTGGTCAATCTTTTGCACTTTGCCATACTTCTTGAGTGCATTCATGATTCTGTCATCTGGAATTTCTAGTGGAACCTTCATCTTCACTAGCATCCTATCTGACTCGATTTCCTCTACGTTACACACTTCGCCTTTTACAATAAGAACATCTTCGAGAAGCTTGTCCATGACCGCCTCATTTGACACTGTTACATTCCATACAGTTGTAGTAACATTGATAAGCCCTGCAAAGCAGCAGGTACCGCGCCAACTACGCCCTTTAACCCATGATACACGTCGATAGCCGTGACACCCACCCCCTTAGTTGTTAGTGTAAGGCTTAGGGTACGCGTATAGGTTGCCATGGTGTTTTATAAAAAGAGGAAACCCATACTACTACAATATATAATACAAATATATAACACCAAGACGTTGGGGAAAGAGCTGAACACTAAATAAATAGTGTCCCCTTTTGAAACCCTGACGTCTACCAACAAATATACGAATATAGAGTACAGTCGTATATTTGTTAGTTTGAACCACTTATTAAATGGTTCACTAACACCTAACTGATTAAAGTGGTTTCCTAATGCATACTAACATATTACAGTCATATATTTGTTAGTCTGTTCGAGTTGACCGGGGAGAGCCAACTGACTATAACGATTTACATAATCAAAGTACTAGGCTTGCGCTTACAAATGACAAAGAAATTAAATCTACTCACTCAAGCGATCTTGCCAAATATAATGAGCTAGCCTACAAACTATATATATAGCATACTGGTGCGGAGAGGAATGTATTGCATTGACCACAGTAAGAGGATACCTATTAAATGGTGGAAACCGCCAGCTAAGAGGAGTGCCTTAAGAAAATGGAGACACAAACCCGCTCCGACCAAGACAAGAATTTACGAATTAAGCATACAGTTTGAAAGGAAATACTAATAAGAAATATGTCTACACAATTTATCTACACAATCGCGCTAGAAACTAGCACACTCGGGCAGCAATTGCAGAGCTAAATAAACGCGTGCGTTCACTACTACTACTACTACTACTACTACTACTACTACTACTACTACTACTACTACTACTACTACTACAGCAGCAGGATACAGTACTCATACATGCGTGTTTTGTTAAGCCAATCAACTCTCATCGAATTACACTAACCCTAGTAGCTGGCCACAGTTATTCTGAATTCCTGCAAAATTGAATGACATGCCGGCATTTTAGAATGCCGATAACGGTAACCAGGCATAGAGTGATTTAATGAACCTTTCCTCTTTTAACTATTCCCCGCCCATCACTAGCTAAACCCCACCCACACTTTGTCGTGTTGGGATTGGTCGATCCCCGAATATACTGGCTATCAATTCCCTAAAAACTATACAGTTAATATGTTGCATATTTTGAAACTACTTTGACTGGGTGCTGGTGCTGCATATGGTAGCAACTGCGCCCAGTCAAATTAGTTTCAAAATAATCAACATAATGTGCATTACATAGTCAAGACATACAATTCGTACAACAACGCATAGTCCGTCTTCAATTATGTGTTCGTGACGTTCTTATCTACGTCATTCATCATGCCATGCTGGCGTCATTGATTATAATGTCATTCTACACGGCACGTAGCTAATTATGACGGCATCTGATGGATGGATAGAGTGGAAAGTCCTATTAGCTGACGGCATCGGCAGATGAATACGATCTGTCATTCAAGTAACCGATGACATAATAAATTACATCACTAGGTAGCTGACGTCAAAGTGGCACTCAGAATGTCTCGCGATGTCTCGCGTCGTGAATTTCCAAAAGTATTCCAAGTGTACGAATTATTTTGTTGAAAATTTTAAGACTAATTTGATAGCTGTTGTGGCTACTTCTGGCAGCAGCATCACCCTGTAGTAGTAGTAGTAGTAGTAGTAGTAGTAGTAGTAGTAGTAGTAGTAGTAGTAGTAGTAGTAGTAGTAGTAGTAGTAGTTTCAAAATATACATTTATATCCTGATTCGTGCTACAAATTATAAGAAATTGAATCTAATACGTGTGCATGTGTGGGGAGCTTAGTTAGACATGAGTGGGTGTATCTAAAATGGATTCTTCTATTGAGATAGCGATTGTTGAGGTCACTCATCATTTGTATAACATTCAGTTGTAAAATTGAAGGCCTATCAGCTGCTGTTCACCATTGTTCACGTATCTACTAATTAGCTGGTGCTAGTGTATTAACAATCGCTGTGGCTAGACATATTGACGGTCATGCGTGTTAATGTGTGATTCACGTTTAAGCTAGGCACCGCCCATCTCTAGCTCAGCTCCAGCCACGGCTTGCCCGTACTGGGCACTGCTCAGGTGTGAATTCCGTGAATCTCAATTTCCCAAAAAAGCTATGGAGGGAAGCTATGTGAATCTAGTTTGACCTATGGCAAATTAGTTTCAGAATATTCAACATAATGTTTATTAATTAGTAAATGTATGCAATCCGTTCTACTTGACTGACTATTAAGCGTTGCCTGTCCTCGAAACGTCATGCATGACGTAATTGGTTATGGCATCAAGCTACATGTGGCGTAATTCATGTTAATGCCATATATTTGGCCGATAGACTGGATTCTTCTATTCCAAAGCACTCATTGTGAAAAGATATACTCACATTGAATGCGTCTAAAAGCTGTCGCTGCCCAAAGATCCAATATATCCACCTTATGTGCCCGTGCTCATCACTAGTACTTCTCTAGCGTCCGGTACACTTTAGCCAGCACATAGTGTCGCCAAATTACAACGAACACTTGTATGCCATACTGACCTGCTCAGTAACTGCCAACTAGTTCATTCTAGCACAGCAACCCGAACACACCTCATTGGAGTCGCTAATATTGTTGCCCACCCCCAACTGATTAACGGACCATTTTCTTGTCGATAGTCAAAGGGAGCGTGGAAAATCAGCTAATCATTAGGCACTCAACTAGATGAGTATATATGTGTAGGCACGTGGCATGTCATATATTATGCTGCTTGTTAAATTTACTTGCAGTAAATTACAATCTTCACATTGTGATCACGACATATGATGAGTGTGATGATTGTAAATGTGGATACATGGCTACGTGCTAGTCATGATATCGAAGACGATTTTGAGGACATTGACCAGATTGCCAACACATAATGCAAGTGTGGCAAGAAGCACTGCGGACGTAATACTGTATACACCCAGAGACTAAACAGCGTTGTTGAGTCAAACAAACGTGCCATTGCGTAGCTATCGAGCCACATGGAAATTCCATTAAGGATGGCTGTTAATTTAACCAATGTTAGTTGACAGAATTAATGATATCCGGCGCCTGCATAATCGTGTATCCGACACACATACTTTTCTTCGAACACATAGTTAGCGAAGCGCAATCGATTGGTGGTAAAGTGCTGCTAATTTTGTCTAGCAACACAATGGTCATTTACAGTTTTAGCTATTCCCCGCCTATCGGTAGACAAGCTCCACCCATACCTCACGTATCCATGTGCGGATCGATCGACCCCTGGATCGACCCCTGACCGCCATGACTATCAATTTCAAGAAAACTATGCAGATAAGCTGTTGAATACTTTGAAACTAATTTGACTTGGCGATGTTGCTTCCTAAGGCAACAACAGTGTCCTGTCAACTGAGTTTCAAAATATCCATCAGCATGTTTATTAAATGGTAAAGACATACAATTCGTACACTATGTCGGACTATTAAGAGGTAGAGGCAGACCATATCGAGTCCGTCATGCCGGCATGATTATGACGTCATCATGCGCGGCACTTAGTTGATTATAGCGGCATATGATGGATGGATACACTTGGATGCATAGTGTTCTCTATTCTGTGGAGATACTGTTGGCATGATAGTTAGTATTACTCTTCCTTCGACATTGCATGTCTAATGCTGACCCTCTTCCTTGTATCCACCAGCACCCGGGGCCACGGCGTATGTCTCATTGGGTGGAGACGCCATCAAGCGATGTAATTACACACACTACCCTTCTAGCCAACAACCTTATGCATCAGGTACATATTCGTAATCAATATCGGCGCCGGTTTAGGTGTCAGTACGCTTAAAACAATCCTTATGGAGGAATGGAGATTTAGCTTTGGCCCAACCATCCCTAGCTAAGCTCCACACACGCTTCGCTAATGTTGGCATCGACCGATCTCTGCACTAACTACATCTCAATTTCACAGAAACCTATACAGGTACGCTGTTGAGTATGTTAAAACTAATTTGACTTGGTGCTGTTGCGGGCTATGACAGCTACAGCGTTCTGTCACTTTGGTTTCAAAATTCTCAACAGCATGGTTATTAACTAGTAAATACACAACCCAGTGTAGTCGGTCATTAATTACACATTCGAACGTATCTGCATCATTCATGTCGTAACATCTTATAGCGTCATATGATTTGTGGATACACTAGAAAGGTCCATTATACTGCTACCGGTGATGTACAGACACAGGAACCTATGTTTAAGCTCAAGGAAGCTAATGACGGTGTTGACGATATGAATCATGTACGATTGGGGTTACATGATAGTGCTAAATCGTGCTGTTGTTATATGATTATATAACCAGGATGGCACAGGCCGTGTGGGGTTCTTTAGGTCCTGCTCTATGAGTCAATACAATTATGTATCCATCATGTGTGCGTGCGTGCGTGCGTGCGTGCGTGCGTGCGTGCGTGCGTGCGTGCGTGCGTGCGTGCGTGCGTGCGTGCGTGCGTGCGTGCGTGCGTGCGTGCGTGCGTGCGTGCGTGCGTGCGTGCGTGCGTGCGTGCGTGCGTGCGTGCGTGCGTGCGTGCGTGCGTGCGTGCGTGCGTGCGTGCGTGCGTGCGTGCGTGCGTGCGTGCGTGCGTGCGTGCGTGCGTGCGTGCGTGCGTGCGTGCGTGCGTGCGTGCGTGCGTGCGTGCGTGCGTGCGTGCGTGCGTGCGTGCGTGCGTGCGTGCGTGCGTGCGTGCGTGCGTGCGTGCGTGCGTGCGTGCGTGCGTGCGTGTGTACTTTGCTCATTGATAGGTGCTGAATGTGTTAAGTGCCAATGTAAGCCTAACATCATTCCTCCTTGGCATTGACAAACTCAGACGGCGATATACTGACATGTATGTATGTGCAGAGAATATGTTTAGAGGAAAGCTCCACAAGCATGGCCTTAGCGTATTGGCCGTTTTCTCAGAAAATGTGTAAGTACACGTAAAATGGTTACATGTTTTAGACTCGATCATCCATTCTTGTGCATGCAAGCGCGAACCAGTTACACAATCTCAAGATGACGATGACATATTCAAAACGCACACTGAACATGTATTCATATCTTGACGTTAAATCGGTTATAACAGTACGTCTCTATAGCGGATAAATCTCGTCGTCGTCGTCATAAGACTCATCAGCGTCATCATCATCATCATCATCATCATTATCATCATCAGTGCCGAAGTATTATCAGCAACTTGACCAGTATTATCACCATGTTGTTGCGCGGCCAATATATATATTGGCCGCGCAACAACATAGTGATAATATATATATATATATATATATATATATATATATATATATATATATATATATGGCTTCTCGCAGACCCCTGGGGATAAATTAATCGTGTCCCATTAATAAACATAGCACAGCGCAGCATAGTAAGCATGCCATCCAGTTCTCTTTGGCATCGTCCAAGCTTATATGTCAGCGCTGTGCGACTTACACACGAAATGTAACTTATTCAGCGCTGTGCGAGTTACACACGAAATGTAACTGCTCTATAAGACCCAATGTTCGCATGCGTTGTCGCCATGATAAATGCCACACCATGGTGTATACATGATATATGTAGAAATCTATGCCATGATTGATCCCACACGAACATCATACATTCGGTTCTAGACAGACGAGACGATCAGTTTCATGCCGATTCCATTACACGTGGTCAGTCGATGGAACGGCCTTGTGGTCACTCATGCTGCTCAGTGCCATATTAATCTCAGCGCCGTGGCGCCAAATCTATGATGGCACACTACCAAGGCAATATCCATATTTGCCAGTATCTATCTATATACACGTTGAAAGAACGAAATCGCACGTTATCAACCCTACCCAGTCACTGGATTACCCATCGATTGCAGAGAGTATACTCTAATTGATTTTCCCTTAGTAGTATTTTGCTTGACGGAGCAACAGAAATGTAAACTCTTATATGTTCTATGTTTAACTGACACTTCATAATATATGTAGACCCTGATTTCCTGTTGTTTTATTAAGATTTGGGTGCTGTTTTCTGCGGGTTGTCACGGCAATACGAGTATGGAACAGATCTTTCCAGTTTTAAATATGCCCGCTCATCTCTATCTAAGCACCACCTACACCACGATGGCGTTGGGATTAACCGATCGTTGAACTCCATGACTATTATGTTCCAGAAAACTATCCATGTACACCTATGGCAACAGCACCGCCCAATCTAATTAGTTAAGACAAATGTAACACATGCTTATTAAATACCAAAGACATACACTTCGCACACCGTGTCGCTCTATTACGCATGAAAGACGGACTATTTCGAATCATTCATGGCATAAGGATTATGACGTCAAAATAACGCGTCACGCAGTTGATTATGACGTCGCATGATGGATGAAAAAACGTGGAAAAGTCCATTCCATACAGTTATCTCTAGTTTTCTTACCTCGATCCATACGTGGTAACAAGGACACCAATCTTTTCATTTAGAGCTTACCCCTGAAAGTCCATTGCAAGCGACAAAGAAAATAAGAACATGCTGCCCCTCTAACGGTTGTTAGCCTCATTAGGAACCATGTAAATCCCGTTTGACGCGTAGTGGGCTCTTGCATAATTAAACAACCCACATTATGCGTACTGTAATAGAGGATTCCGGCTTATCCATCAATCATAGGAAGTCACAATTAATTCTGTAGTGTGTATGATGCCATGATAATCAAGTACGTCATGTATGGCGTAGGTAGGTTCGTCACGAATAATTACGCGATTACGGACTAAGCGTTGGCGTACGAATTTTATGTTTTTACTCTTTACTAAACATTACTGTGAATATTTCGAAACTAGTTTGACTGGGCGCTGTTGCTACCATAGGTAGCACCGTCACGCAGTCAACTTGGTTTCCCAATATGCAGCAGCTTACCTATAACGTTTTTCGAAAATTAATGGACATGAACTCAATGATCCATCGGACCAAACACGGGCGAAGTGTGGGTAGAGCTTAGCTAGAGATGGGTGGGGCATAGCCAAAACGGGATTCCTCGATTGATTGGTTAGTACGGGCTACGGGTGTACCTATAGCGTACGCGTGTAACCTATTGTTAGCTACACTGCGCTGCTGTAGATGGAAGGTGTAACATACATCCTAGAGAGTCATTGACATATCAATCATGTACAGGACAACGTACTCGATGAATATATGCACATACATATCTAGTAGACATAAACAATTCCACTTAAATGCCATTATATAACATTCAAAACAATGACCCTCTTCAGTTTTGTCTATGTCCCGCCCATCTCTTGCTAAGTTCCACCCACACCTCGGTCGTGTTGGGATCGATCGATCCCTAAATTCTCTCGTTATGTGTTTAATAGAGTCGAAGAAGGGACTGCATAGTGCCACACCTGTTTAACCTAGATTCGTCATGTGCTAAATTGATTAAATTACCCACCTGTAACATAGAGAACTGCTATGCCAGGACTTAATATGCTACCATCTACTCTGGAGATAGACAATGTGAAGTGTTATCTGCAATTGAATTACTTTCAACAAATGCTCACATGAACATAAGCATATCATAAGCGCATGATATTATTATCATGGGCTTGCACATTGCAATCCATTAAGACATGATCATGCAGTCGACCGTCGAGTATTACATGAAGGCATTGTGCGTGGATTTGCAATTGCCAGAGCGTCATTACCATACTGATTGATTTACTTCAATGATGGAATCGGATTTACTTTAACCAGTGCATCGCGAATGTGACCAACACGGGCGTCAACAGTGTTCTTGATTAATGACCTCAACTGACCCAAAAATACTACTTTTATAATTCTTCACTGGAAGTATTGGTCAATAAAAGAGTCATGCAGTGATTGTTCAGAAATGGTCTTCTCTCTAACTGTAAATGAACACTCATTAAGCAGATATTTTAATATTCGTAACACAATGTTGCCAAAAACCTCTTAAACAGTGCCTCTGTCTTCTGACCAATTGCAAAAAGGTATGAGCGCCGACATAAGTAACTAGATTGATTGTGCTTACATATTTGTAGTAGGTGGACCCCTGCTATAATATTTTGCTAGGGCAGTATCACGGATTTGAAGCTTGCTATCTCATAGATGTAATTTTGTGTATCCGTTTCCTTGCCTCTGTGCTCATCATATGTAACGATGTGTATGTTTTGGCATTGTGAGAATTGCATATGTTCGAGTATATGGACAACCTGCCTTCTTGCAAAAGCTATTATATTCTCCAGCTTGTAATTCCATTATTGACATTGGTCATGGTATGATGGCTCAGTAATTATATGTACAAAAGAAGACAAAATGTTGTAATTGTTTAGGCTCTACTGAACTGTTATTGGGACCATATTCATATGGCAAGTTGATTGCCTCTTGGATCCAACGTGGTGAATGAAGGCTTCCATAAGTATATGCATACTAGCATAATGCAGCTGCAAACAGCAAACACCTAACATGGACATATTATTCAATTACATTTAATGCTGTGTGATTATGTTGATCCTAATATAAAGAATACGTACACTCCGAATTCAGATTGAAATAAATAATCATAATTAAGGAACCGATAAGTGTGACAGGCATAACTTTCATATTGCACCATATTCCTGCAAATGGGTCATCATTCTAAATATTGCACACGCTCAGATCTGTCGGGTTAGATTGGTTACTGAGAATGTTAACTTTCAAGGCAAATAGCCCTTTCGGTGTGCATCGGGAGGTTTCATGGACATGCTGACAACCAAACGTTGGCATAAACTGTGTTCTAGGTATGATAGTGGTATCATAATCTAATTGTGGCTATTACAGAAAGAATTTCGATGCTCTCAATTGAAGATGATCCATCTACATAAGTCTATATTACGGACGTGTTTGCGCAAGTTCCTCGTGTTATATCATAATTGGTTCGGATGCTTAATGAATAGGTACTTGTGCAGGTAGATAGAATATGCCGACGATGTGGGCTTCATAGACGAGGGGAAAATCCTTGGCGAAAATAGCGATCCACTCCATGGCGGCGAACAATCGAGGAAAACTAAAATACAGGGCTCTGCTTTGCAGTACTGCTGGCATTGCTGCAAGTTGTGTCAAGGTGAGCATAGCGTCCCGGTCCTTCTGGAAGCTATGGATTCGTAGATCAAAGATGCCCGTGACTTAAAGGCTATGTGTATACAATGCAACCTGCGTATCCTTGATGATGTATTACTGTAGCAGCTGGGCAGCTCCGCATCTACGCACCATCACTGGACACCGATTATCAAACAGTACTATACATGATGAGTAATACGTCGCCACTGTCTGTAAAAGTTTCTCAGCAAAGATGGTCCATGGGTGGCGCTAATGATACCAGAAGAGGCACCGGCACATAGACTCTTGGAATTCACCCTACTAGGAGCCAGCAAATAACACGCCAGGAGAGGACGTTATTGCTTATATCTGCTAAGCGTGCTACAAGGTGACCTCAAGAAAGCAGGACTTGGTACACTCAAGTCAAGAATGAACCTGAGAAATCTAAGGATTTCGGCTGAGGACAAAACACAGTGGGCAAAAAACACCGAAGAAGGATTGATTGCAGCTGTATGATGTTTCTACTACTACAGCCACATAATACAGTAATCATACATACAATTGTGCAATTGGTGCAATGGTTGGGATGTTGCTGCTGCTGCTGCCTGTATTGCTGCTGATGTTGCTGCTGCTCATCATCATCATCATCATCATCATCATGGTCACCATCATCATCATCATCATCATCATCATCATCACCATCACCGTCATCATCATCATCATCATCATCATCATCATCATCATCATCTCCAGTGTTATTATTATTATTATTATTATTATTATTATTATTATTATTTTTATTATTTAGCATGCGTGTGTGTCATATCTTGCCAGTAAGCAGTATGTTTTGCTTATGTGCTGAAGCATGCACCCATTGCACCAGTTTCATTTCTTCATTTTCTCCACATGCCATACCTCACAGCAATTCGAGTTTGTAGCGAATGCGTTGTTATGCGATTATAATTTATTCGAATATTGATGATTGTCTTGCGGATTAATTGCATCGATATTCAGGCCATGCTTATTAACAGAATGCATACAATAGGGCAATGGAATGTTACATCACATAAGCAGTCATTGTCGAATTCAAGGCGCATCTAGCATCAGGTCTACAGTATCCAGGCCATCAGTCATTGCACAATAATAACAGTCAGTGCCTGTGGGTGATCTTAAAGCAATCGCCTGTGAAGCTAACTATAGCATGACAGTCTGTAGGGAGATGTGATTATGAGATAAATATAGCTTCCACATGCAACACATAGATCGTGTTCTGCAATCCCATTGATCATTGTCTGTTATCCCACGGATTTCAAGTTCTCGCGAACTGTGAATTAATATCGCTATTATTCAATCTGTCTTGAGAGAATGATGTAACTGGTTTCCAATTTCTACTTCCTTCTGACGCACAACAGTTGAACGAAATTCGCCAACGCAACTTAAGTAATGTGAGCAGTTTTAACATAGATATATGAGGGAGCATCTGAACTGGCCATTACAGTATGCTAGTCACCCATTACATATTGTATATAGGTTTGGAAGCTTGAGATGGAAGCTACTTAAGGTGGGCTGACTTATCAAACTAGAATCCGTTTGTCAACTAATTCACGCCGCTCCATACCGAATTCTAATAATTCCAATCGGCACCTCATCAATACGCACCTCAAGTGAGAGGTGTGTAAGTGGCATCATTGGAATACCAACACCAACATGTGTGCACTTCTCATTCAACTATGCTATGGTGCTGTACTCACATGTATCCATAACTAGTACTGTACGCATTGGTGAGTTATGGTCATAGGGTGTGCTTGGAGAGAGACATAGTTATTACGGGAGGGGAAATGTTAAACCCGTGTACTATCAGAAGTAGTACTTGCTATGGGCACATTATCGCCAAGAATGGCAGCATTAACATTTCTGGAAATTTGGTTTAAATTCATCGCAGGTTTAAAGTTGATCATCATGCTATATGATTGCACTGGACAATTTCAATGCATTTGGCCATATTGTAAAGGACTAAAGGACCAAACCTAGCATATTAAGCAGGCCCAATGATGACTTTTCTAGTACTATAACACGTATGGCCTCTGTTTCAAATTTATAGTTTCATATCATGAATGCTTGAAGGAAGGGAAAAGGGAAATCACAAATGGTGTTTATTGGTAATTTCCTACAATATTAAATGAACTACCATCGGGACAAAATGGAAATGAATCAGGATTATTTGAGAAAAAGCATGTAATAAATCTAGGAGCCAATTAGTGACTTCAAACTCCGCCGTGTGCCAACTGTGTGTGCAATCTACTGCATAGACCTGCCTGAATATAACGAAAACACAACTGGATATAGTTGTGTAAGTGATGTGAATAGCATTCTCTATAGCCGCCAATGTTGAGCGATTAACTCACCACTGCCAATTCATTATTGGTTCATTTGAATACGTTATATTTGAATGTCACTTATTCTGGTTGAAGCAACACGTTTCGCTCAAAATGATTTCAAAATACACTGCTGGTTTCCAAGGTCGCAATATGATGCCTACTGACTATTTGTGAAATGCGTGTGACTAAGTGTAGACCCTGTCTCTGGAAACAACGACTTTCGGTCGGATTGTTTTACAACTAGACACTATTTTACCAGGATTAGTGGCTAATCAGCTTGGCGCGAATATGACTGAGCTAATATGATCGGCTATAGCTGGTATTAGTTATATACATCAGAGCACATAGGTCCAGCTGCGTCACTAATTGGTTCCCGCCATAATGATATACATGGTATTTAGTAGCGTTATTCTAAGTATTCTGATTTAGTTATGTTTTATCTCGTGGCTATAGGTTGATTAGTGTATAAAGATGCCATTCAAGAGCATGGCTAAGCTGAACGGTGGCTGCAATATTCAGTGGTTCATTTAATTCAGTAACATTTGATGTTCTCAGAAACACCTTGACGGGTGTATCTTAGAAAGACAATTTTTTTTTCTGAAAGTATGTAATAATAACCACATGTATTATTGCTGGTTATTGTTGGTGTTGCGCACGACCTTTCTGGTAATACTACAATCATTATTTTCACCTATTTATAATTAATCCAGAGCAAACCATTTGACCTGCTCCAACAGCAATCAGCCAAAAGTATAATCTCATAAAACAAAGTGTTATACGCGCTATTGAAAAAACGGCATGAGATTATTGAAAAGGGCACTTCCCTTGAGGTGGTGTAGGAAGAGATTGAAATTGTTTCATATGGAGAATACAATCACGTCAATAAGATAGAATGCATTAGATTCACAACACTGAATGTAATTTACATGCTTTGCCCATTTTACAACTGAAATATGGAAACAAGAGATCCCGTGTATGATAAAGTGGCCATGCCATATATAGTGTAGTATTGGCATATCAATCACTTTCTCCAGGCCATTTCAATACAGAACGCGCTTTTGGCCCATTGCACTTTGAAATACTAGCAAAAGACGGTACTAAGGTCACACGAATAGTCCATAGTTTATAACACGCTGGAAAAGAGTACCGGTTCTGCCATTTGTGTTCGCATTTACTTCTACAAGCACACTTAAGCCAATCATCGTTCCTTAGTGTGGGCATTAACAAACGCATATATACACATGCTAAAATGAGTTCATCCCATATTGACTACGGCCACAGCAAATGTGCAATTATGATCCATTACTGTTTACATTATGTGAGTGAAATTGTCGGTATCAATTGTATATTTATAAAACTGCATGCAGGCACGGTGGTAGGGAATTAATCCCAAGATAATTATGACATGACATGATTTTTGCGTGGATTGCGCATGCCGTCTTTAATTTGTGTTTTACTCTTTACTTTGTGACCAAACATAACCTTCTCCATGCCATCGAAAAATGCACATGTAATACGTATGTGCACGTATGCTGTGCTTCAGAACACGTTGAGAGATCATTATTCCAAACATTTTGATCTTAAAGGAGTTCCCACGGGGAGGGCATACGACACACCGTTCGGTCCTAGAGGCAATATCTAGGCTACGGGCAAGAACTGCCTGTGTCCTTTGCCTTTATAAACGATACAATTGTATTAAAACCGGATGCCACTATAATGGTTTACCAGCTAGACATACATCCGATGACACATATTGATCTACATCCGAACACCAAACATGTACCTGCCTCTCTGAAGGAAGCCGGTACATACCTTTAGATTGCGAGATCTCCATAGTTAATATGCCGAGAAAAATAATTCAGAATTTTGAAGATGCTACAGAATTTATGGAATCTATATGTACATTTCAGATTTCAATGATATTTTTCTGGAGATGCTTGCCAATTATATTATTCTTAATACAGTCTTACTGGCAGTATTTAGGAATCCAAGATACCCACTTGAATCATTATTTACTAGAACAACATGCTCTGAAGTACGTTAAGCAACATCACCAGGATTATCATCATAATGGCAACTATGGATGCATGACCAGTGGACGTGACCACTCGTAAAACTCGCATGAACACATAATCCCGGCTGATGTCTGATTTTATATCGGACATGCCAATCAAGATTAGCATATTACATCATTAAGCGTGTTCAGTAAAATGTGTAATACACGAGTGACACAATATGTGGATGGGTCTTAGATGATATGTATTACATACACATGATGTGTCTTTGAGACTGAATGACAAGTCCATGTACACGCAAATTAGACTTCAATGCAGATGATGCTCAAGTGTGTGTATGCCACTGCGCATATGGAGATTAAGTTGACAAAAATTCACATTTGGCACTTGTCAACATATCAACATCAAGCAACAGTGATTCGCCGTTTGATGGTCAAGATTGGCTAAGAAAAATCAAAATCTGTCTTTACTAAATGTCCATTTGCGGGCAAAGGCAAGACAAGTTTTTTTTTAATTTACCACAGGAATGGCTGTCTCGCTCGTTGAGCCATTGTAGTGATAATTTGCAAAAAATGGTCTTCTCTCGAAATGCAAATAGACTTTCAATAATGGCATATTCTGATGACCACTATTGAGATCGTTTGTCCATTATTGAGTTGACCACAGGCTGGCGGCAAGCAGTTCACCATGAGCTTAGGTAAGTATCACATGCCACAGTATTATAGTTGTAATCTGTGTTGATAAGATTGCGTGTGGACAGTAATTCACACCTATGTGATCTGAGAATGGGTGCTGGCCATGCAAAGGCATACCACCCCCACAACTGCCACAACCCGCCCACCTCTCCCAACCGCGTTTATGGCTATGCTACGCGTGCATACTATGTTAACCCCGTTGACACTCAAAGTTGATCAAGATAATGTCAATTGTCTCATAAAAAGTCTCCATGAGCAGATCAACAGCCGGTTGTTTTTGAAAATTTACCATAGAAATGACTAGCTCGGTTATCGAGCCAATCATGCCAGTGGTAAAATTTCAAAAACAAAACCTGTCTCCTCTTGATCTGTAAATTGAGATTTCTGAAGACCACAGTAGATGGACGATTTGACAGACTTGAGTGTTACAGGGGTAAATCGGTAATCAGACATCATTGACATATAGTGAGTGTGGCGGCAAATTCGTAATGATTATGACGTCATCATACACTCCACTTAGCTGAGTATGACGCGATATGACGCAGCCATATGTGGCTACTCTTTGAAGCGTGAATTGCAGTCTACCCAGAGTAGATGACAAATAAGGAATTTTTTATAAAATGCGTGTGATGTGTTGGTGTCTCATATTTAGATTAGCATTATAGTATCCAAACATCACATTGTATTAAATTGAGATTTCTACATGTATGTCATAGTAAATCCATACGCAATGCTTAGTGTTTTAATAATTGATCACCAATCACAGAGCAAAGGCATAGAATTCTTATTTTAGACTGTGTTTGCAAGGATTTGATTTTTGTTGTTGAATTAATTTCTCAAAATGTGTCCGCATAAAATGCGCACAAACTCTTTTTCTAGTAAGCAAGAGACATACTGACATTGTCCAATATGTCGTACGTTCATTTAATGTTTGCTACCAGGTTTTGTGTAAATGTTCGACTCATGAAGAATCAATTCAGCGACGAGTTCATTTTGAATTAATCGATGTTTCATTACACCGTCCACGGATCTATGTTCTTGCATAATCACAATTTTTAGCAGATGGCCCCAAGGGAGGAATCCTACTATACATGTACGCTGTTGAATACTCTGAAACTAATTTCATTAGGCGCTGTTCTTGTGCCCATTCGCATTAGTTTCAAATTATTCAAATGCATGTTTATTAAATAATAAAGACATGCAATTCATGAAGAATTGATTATGGCGTCATCATTCACGTCAGGTAGTTGATTATAACATCATATGTTTAATAGATACACTGGCATCATCCATTTGCAATTTGGTGACATTAGCATAATACTAGACACGTATATTCAGCTACCAGAGATTCGCATTATGATGATGTATACCCCGTTATGCTACGTACGTAGCCAGTAAAGCACAGCAATGCGTGACATTATCTCATAGTCGTGGTTCATGGGAGATGTACTATATATACAATACACCCAGTTGTGTTTGTGCCTCTGTACTTAAAGCATGATTTACCAATCCAATTTCTCAGCTCGTGATAACATCCACGCAGTTCTCCCTATAGCTGGCGACAATAGTGTATCTTCAACAATTGCTGTGGTATGATTGACATCAGCGCTACTCGTCTAATACTCATCATGCACGTGTACTAGACACAGTATTTCTGAATCCACTCATACATAAACACGTGCTCCGCAACCAGGTATGCGCGTGTATGCAGTATGCACAGATGCAGTTGCGACTCGCAGCTAGCGTATGTATGCATGTGGTTCAGTCAGTCTGTCTGTCAATTCGTGGCTCTGTCAACTTTTGAAATGCCTAATAAAGCCACTTACGTTACAAATATATCGAGTCGGGATGTGTTATAACAAATCCGGATAATCTCGTAAGAGGTGTAGACAGATCTCATCTAATGTTTGGAGATTCAGTAGCCGTCCTAGTGACAATTCCGTCAAAAGTTAACTAGCATTGCGCTGTCATGACAAACTCAGTGGCAAGATCGATATTGCGCCTGTAAATAGCAGCTCCATTCAATGGCCATGCTGGCTACACCGCGTGAAAAGGTAAAGTCGTTGATAGAGTGTCTGATTATAACATTACCACCGTCTTCAGATAATTAAACATGTCCACTTTGTCCATCCATCATATGAAATCATAATTACCTATGTGACGTGTGAAATTATATCACAATCAATACCGCCATTATGCTGTCATGAACACGGTACGAATGCATTCTTGAAGACAGAGTATGCGTTGTTGTACGAATTGTATGTTTTTACTACTTAATACAAATTCTGTTGAATATGTTGAAACTAATTTGACAGCATCGTCGTCAGAAGCAACAACACCCGGTCAAATTAGTTTCACAATATGTAACAGCTTATCTGTATAGTTTTCTGGTAATTGATGGTCAGGGAGTTCAGGGATCGATCGACCCCATCACGAGCTATGTGTCGGTGGAGCTTAGCTAGAGGTGGACGGGGCTTAGCAAAAACTGGAAATGCCCATTATGTCATACATAATACTGTGCTCGTTTAACAGATTGTGTGATCGAGCAGCAAAACTATCGGTCTATAATGGATTCGAAAGATGGGATGGGTTGTACAATTTACCTTTCCAGGATATCCATCATATTACGTCTGCGAACACGCATATCACGCAGTGGCAATAGAATAACCACCTAGATGAGAAAGGGCGCACAATGTGCATTAGTGTCAGGGTTGTGCCCGTTTGACAGCTACATCGCCACATACTAATGAGATGCGCACGCGCGCACATGCACACATACAATGGGTGCCGCTTAAAAACACCACAATGCATATTTTACTTTCAGTGCTTGGTAATAATCTACCTATGCTGATGTATGTGTTAGCAATAGCAATACAGCTCACCTTCTAGCCAATCTACGCCCTTTTCTAGCTAAGCTCTTTCAACCCTGCCCATGTGTAAGAATCAGTTTTAAAGCTTAAATCCTGAACTCCAAAGCTTTAAAGTACACGGTATCGATACAAGCAAGCTGTTGTGAATTTTGAACATACTTTGATTGTCTATCCCAGTAGCAGCTCCCACTACTATTAGTTACCAAAACGCAACCGTATGTGTATTAAATTGTAAGGTTATCAAGCACTTTCGTGACGGACTTTTCCGGTTTTTTAGGTTATGCGTCAATATGAGTTTAACATCAGCTAGCAAGTGCCGTATCCGATTAGGACGCCACTCACCTGGGTAAGAGATCGAATGCGTCCGATGTCAACATACAATATTCGTAGCATTATGTAGGCGTGATTCTTGCAAACTATACTGACCTGCTATTCTTCGAGAGAGGTGTGTGTGTGTTCTTTCTGTAGAGTTAATGATGTATCCTGAAAATGTGTTTGTGCAAAGTGAAGTAACGCCACAATACAAATAGTACTTCTATAAATGATGTATGTATCACCTTCCCAGCAGTGTAGTTGATATCTAAAACTATATTATAATAGGATGTCCCGTCAAAGCAACACTACCAAAACTAACATCACCACAACTCTTCTGTCAACTTCGTTTATGTATCCTATAAAGTATAATGCCAATCCTAGATCTTGACGAACACTATCTTGTTTATTAGACTTTCCCATCGAGCCATACATTTTATTTATTACTATGCGGTACTAAGCCATAGATGATCGACGCTCGTTATGATAGCTGCGTGCGCCATTACCGGACCGCAATCTACGATCCGCATCGGTCCAACGGTGCTATAATGGCTTAGGAAATCATAAATTCCGTACAGCTAGCTGGCTTTCGATTCTCTGCCCATAAACATGATTTAGTACGCAGGTCTCGCAGGACAAGATATAATAGAGTCCCGAGTTGCCCAAACATTATTCCATGCAAGTCGACGTCCATTGATAATATCCAAATATTGAGGGGAAATGATTGGCATTTGCGTACGGTCCCATAGTACTTGACTAATACTTTCTCACACATGCGTAATGCATCATTTTTAAATCTGCCTATACGGACCCACTCACACAGAAACATGATTTTGGTATTAACAATCCAGTGTAATCTCGCAAATAATATAGAGTGGTATTACTTGATGCCTGGTCATATATTGTTAATAGTATTGGTGTTTGACAGATGCCTTAGTAGCGCACCGGGCTTGCAGTGTCATTTAAAGACAGTGAGGTCAATATAGAAACAAATGATTCGTAGTGTACGCGCTTCTCCAAATGTTTCGCAATCAGTATGGCTCGCCTATACCTGTCTGCATAGTGCGACATAAATGCTTCCCCGGGTCTACCGGTGTAAGTTATCTGACTTTTCTGCAGAATATAATGATTGTTCAGGTGTGCAGAGAGACGATATTCATCACCCACTTAGATACTAATTAGCCAGTGTTCGCCTGTGGCCATATTTGTTGCCAGAAAGATTGGCATTTGCATGACGTTGGAACTCTAAAATAGGACTGGTATTGTATTACCAAATGCACTAATTTTGAAATGCAAATCTGCTGAAAATTCGTTGCTTTGGGGCTGTTATACGATACAATATATGTAATTTATATCTATCTAGAAAATGGTATTCTCGTCTGACTACAGCCACTTCATCAATCCGTGCATAGCGACCTCGGATTAGAGAGAATAACAATCTGCCTCACCCATTCACACAGTTACATGAAGCTCTAACTTTCCCATGCAAACGCACCTAAAGGGCAGCTGAATATGATGGCTAATTGGGTTGTTTCAACTAGTTAACCACGGGTATGGGCATGGTTGCCGACATCCGAGGGAAACAATACCTTGCTTGGAGAGAAGCGGCAATTGAATAGCTAAGCATACAGGGGTCATTTACTTTGTGTGCCTTTTGTCGTATATTTGCTATACATTATCTTCATCACGCCGTGGTCAATGCATACGATAAAGGCCGCGATGGTGCGTGATTCAAATATGGTAGTGGGTGTGATACTGATGTGGATGCTGTTGAAAATGATCAAGCTCTTTTCAAATGTTAGAAGAAATGTCATTACTGTATGCGAAATATTGGGTTAAGTCCATCAATTATCAATTGACTGACCGTGATTGTGTTAATTGTATTCCTCGACGCATGTGGGTCATAGTATGTGCGGCATTGACATGAGACGGCATCTGCTGATCTAGTTTCCATCAACAAATCAACTAGCAAACACTTTCTCTCAGGTACACATTTACAATAATTATCTGTGCCGTTGTTGGATGGTAGTCAACATAACATCATCAAAAGTCGCATGTGCCGAGTGATACTTGTTCAGGGTGGTAGCCAACTTAATCAATCTAGTCAATGCACACGGTTAAATATCGTAAACAATATTCGGTTCCACGAGGATAAAATGTGTGTTCAAGTTGTGGAAGTGAAGTTTGCCATTGAAAAGTTGCAAAAAATCATCATATCGCATCACGTTGTAGTAGTTTCACATTGTCTAGTTTCATTTATCAGCTCATTTATCTCGTATGTATTCATAAGAGAGGGATTGTGAAATCCAGTTTTAGCTATGGCCGGCCCGCCTCTAGCTAAGCTTCGGCCACACTTCGTCCGTGTTGAGATCGATCGTCGCTGCACTCCCTTATTAGTCTCCCTGCAGGTAAATTATGTAACGATAGTGAGGCCAATGTCCTTGTTTAAGATATATAGAAACGGTATCGGCAAGAATAACAGCACGGCAACCGATAGAACCATGATTGAAATGCATTGCTGATTTACTACTGATTATCATCCGATACATACGCAATGATAAATATCAGCGAGATTGAACATATTATATAAGAACACTGGACCGACCTGATATATTAACCAGGAGCAGTTATTCTAGTAATCTATATTAGGTCTGGTTTTCTGTTTCTCTTGTATGTGTCCATTGTATGTAAGAGCCCAACAGGACGCCAACAATCAATAACGGGTGCGATAATCTGTCATTCAGTTAGTCAACTAAAGGTTATTGAATGTTGCGAGAAACATATCGAATATGATATGTTTGAAAAAAATAATTTCCTGAGTGATATGTAAGAAAGGTGTTTCAACATAACACAATTTTACTAAACAATGTTGAAGAGTGTAGCTGTTGCACATGTCCATCCTAGACGCCAGGTTCACCCGTTTGCAATACATCCAGTATGTATTACCAGATAACGAATTGCGTAGCTACTCTAACACCAATCACCCAACAGTTCTAACTCATTAGCCCCACTTAAATGGTCACGTTGGTAAAAACGGCATCTGCAGTGATCTTAAGAAATGCCCATTTGCTGGCTAAGAGAAGAATATATTTGAATATTTTGAAAAGATACCACTGGAATGACTGGCTCGGTTACCGAGCCAGTCGTTCCTGTAGTACATATTCAAACATAATCGTCTTGGTATGCAATTGGACACTGGCTAAGCAGACATTTGAATTTTCTAGACCATTACACTGTTGATGAATGTCCATTTAAAGGATATAGAAATCTATTTTTTGTATATTTTCGTTATAAATGTACAAAAATACTCATTTTGGTGCAAAAAACCCAAATTGCCTAGAAAGGTATTGGCAATTAAATGGTTAATTGAACTAAATGCTATTTTAATACGCTGTTGACACAAGAGGGGTTAACCACATATTCAACTGGACATTGAGAAAATTGTATTAGATTATTGAAAGAGGCTAATAGTAGAGGACGATTGGTGATAGTTTCACATGGCTAAGAAACTCACGTAAATCGGGTGATACAATTTAGACTCATATTACTGGATAGAATTGATTTGCTTCTTGTTCTAACTGTGTTATACATAGACAACTAACATAAATGAGGTTCTTCCTGGTGCGATACATTGGCCAGACCATATGAAGTGTATGTTTGACATGTCAATCATCTTCTTCCAGATGCTTCAACACAGCAAATGCTGTTGATAATCAGCGGCATGCTATCTGCATACCTATGACTGCTGGTAACAGACGGTACCATGACGACTCCAGGAATTCATATTTTATACCTTGTTGGAAAAGACTACTGGTTGAGCCAGTCATCTCCGTCTCAAATTGCCTCAAGTCAACATAGCCATTCGTCTTCCTTATGCACATTGACACACACTAATGTACATATACTTACATGTGCTTCTGTGCATAGCCAGTCTTCAGAAGTACCAGAATCATATTCATATCATGTGCGCGCGTGCCTACGTGTGTGTGTGCATACGTGCGTGGATGCGTGAGTGAGTGCATGTGCGCGTATGCGTGGATGCGTGCATATGTGAGTGTGCATGTGAGCGTGTAAGTGTGCGTACGTGCGTGTGCACGTGCATACATACGTACGTACACGCGCGTGTGCATGCGTACGTGTGTGTGTGTGTGTGTGTGTGCGCTCATGCATGCGTGGGTACTCATGTGTGCCTTGCCTGCATGCATGTGTGCGTGCGTCGTTCGTGTGTGCTTACCTATATGCATTAAACTGCGGGCAAGCGATGTGAAGTGGCATTAGTCTCAGGATTATGATGTCTTGGACTGAATGGTGTGTGGATTTCATGCACACTCCCTCAATTTATTACCCATTCACTATATCCCAGCATCGTCATGGGCAGCCATGGGGACTTGATTGAAATACCATGAATATGTGTATTTCCATAAACCTATACATGTAAGTTGTTAAATATGTTGAAACTAATTTGGCATGCCCATAGCAGACAGCATACAATGGGCACTTAGATGAGAAAGGGCGTACTGCATTCATTAGATTAGCCCACAGGCTATGTGCGTTTGGCACATGTCAGACTATATAGACGCACACACACACCGGTCTCAGCTATCGATATCATGCTCATTATTTTATCCCATCCAACCATGCATTTTATTTATTCGCACGGATAGCTGCGTACAACATTACTGCACGCAATCCACGATGTTGTCTCGGATTCCAGAGCCGGTATAATATATGCATAGTTTTATGGAGTTCAAGGATCGAATTCTACCGAGAACCAAACACATAGAAAAACGCACTTTCAATGACAAGAAATGCATGCTTATGACAAATTATATATATATATATATATATATATATATATATATATATATATATATATATATATATATATATATATATATATATATATATATATATATATATATATATATATATATATATTATAAATTGTAGGACTGAATGCTGCATGGATTTCACTCCCTCAATGTATTACCCATTCACTATATCCCAGCATCGTCATAGGCCGACATGTGGACTTGAATGCAATACGAAGAATTGAAGACGCTCTAGTCACAGTAGTGCTCATACGGATTAATATACTTTTCCTGTTTACCTGTCTCACTCTGTTTTTTACCTGTTGCTGGATATGGTGGATGAATGGGTGACGTTGCAGAGAGATAGTGGTCAAATATAGCATTATCCTCTCCAGATGCATAGTGTTAACACTTATTATGTTGCTCGCTGGCCAGCTTGTGTGCTCCAATAGAAACGCTACAGAACATAGCTCATGTAAGTCAAGTAAATTAAGAAAAAGACACGCTCATGCATTAAAGCTTGCTCAGATTCAAATAGTGTCAAGAGATACACACCTATTGACGCATCCAATATTCTAATGCACTTTGAATAATTGTAAATGAATACTGTGTGCAACGCCATCACCTATGTACAGTAGCCTATATACTGATCACACTATCTGAGTGTTGGACTGGGAAAATGTGTGTGATCATCATGTTCTTCCATGATTAGGTACATTCAACACTAATTCTAAAGTGAATATGCTGGCACACGCATAGATGTAGCATGCGTGCACACACATGCGCATGAAATGTCTTGTTAATGTTCAATTTACTTCTTTGTGCGTGATGTGTGATTGCCATAAATTTGAGCTACCAGGGATAATGTATGGCGATGCTTTCGTTGATAAACATCGAACACTCGGCCTGTGCTACAATCTAAATGCTCATATTTCTATATGCCTCAGAAGTATGGGGCTTTGAGAACACACTTATTAGAAAACTGTCAAATAAAAGTATACACAACTATGTTGAAATGAAATTTAATCAAGCTCAATATGCTTAGTTGCTGTTCTAAGATCAAGATATAGCAAATTATCACCCTAGTTATACAGCACTGCACTGACTACACAATATAGAATAATTATAAGATAAAATGAATGACATATATATAACATATCTTAATAACAGCAGGAACTATACACATCCTAGATGTGGAAACTATTACCAAAAACAGTTAATAAAGCAGATTAAGATGCACCTTACAGACTCAATTCGAGAACAACTGGATATGTGAAAGACAAAAATAAAGAACACTATTGAATTGTAGCCATATCTACCAGTACTGCCATATAAGCAAGACATTACACGTTGCCACGTTGGAACTTTAAATCACCCACTAAGCATTGGCACTCAAAGATGACTTGGAATAAGTAGAGATGAGAGACTGTATGATAGAGGTCATGCTGGGGAAGATGAGAATAACTACATAATTCAATGCCAAGAATTTAACACAGAACACGAAATATACATTCCACAGTAGTATCTGGCAAAGAGCAATGAGGAAAACACGAAAGGGATATTATCCAAATAAAATACAATTATTTTGATTACATTATGTAAATGCATAAGATTATCAAAGACAATGAACGTGTAACAGAACCTTTGCACCGTTATGTATTTATGTTGAATGATACAATCCATAGATCCACCATGGTGTACACATATATGGTTGAGTATTTTGGGACTCTACTGACTCGGGGTAATTGCTCCCTAAAGCAGCAGCAACATCTGGTCGAACAGGTTAAAATACATTCAGCAACTTATCTGATCAATAGTTTGGAATGCAAACACTTAGCTACCAGTGTTCTAAGGAAAAATGTTCAATGCTAAGTCTGAAAAAATGTATATGATGTAAATAGATGTACCTTCATATGCCATTGTACCGCCTGGAAGAATAAAGAGACCGTGAACTGGCTAATTTGATTAGATGAGCACCGGATAGTATTACTCCCCACAAAATATAATGTCAGGTGCTCGGAGAGCTGACCTCGGTTCTCTAGATGGAGCATAATGTTATGAGCATTTACTTAGCAGATTCTATCAATACACATGGACGATGGCACATTGATTTCATACAAAATGTGATTGTGAAATCGAGGACTAGAAACCGCCATTGGCTAGTTTCCAATTAGATACTAATTAGGGCTGTCTATCAATTATCGATCATCAAACATCGATCGATTGAATCAATGTTCGATTACGGAACTCCATACTCGATTATTGGTTATTTTTTGGTTTATTTTGTGCTTTCTGTATTAACAACCTTTTCCACGTGTGTAGTGTATTGTGTGTAAAACTGTAATCCAAGGTGTACTCGATAGAATAAACACTGACAGGTTCGCTATCGGCGATCAATGTCGAACGTGAGAGACTGTTAAAATAGCATTTACTACAGATCTAAATAACACAGGCCAGGCTTCCCACCATACCGTGTGTGCTAGGCTTCTGAACAGATACAGTGATGGACAGTTCAATCAACGATCGACTAATCGACCGATTGAACATCAGGTTAATCGAGTATCTCCATAACCGATAATGGACAGCCCTAATAGTAAGTATCCAGTGTTCAGTTGCGGCAACAGTTGTTGTTAGACTGGTTGTCATCAGCTTAAACCTTTTCCCCCTGAAAAGGGTACTGACTCCGTATTTACAAAGCGATCATTTTCACAAGGACAATTATTAATTAACATTACCTTCCTTGGAATGGTTGCTGGTAAGAAATTCATTACATTTAACCAATTTTTAAGGAAGCAGCATCATTCTTCTGACCACAACTTCTGCTTTACCGATTGTATAGCAACCAAGAGTGCAACGAACACTAATATGACACACCCACGGCACAACTAGGATATATGAATTTATAATGCAGAATCACGTAAAGGAAGTTCATTGAGGTTACTAACTCGGTTGCCTCAACTATTTAACCATTGACATGTTTGTTGATACTCAACGGAAACATGCTTATGCAGTTAAAGTATCGGCAATGGACCAGCTATACATAAACAGTTTGGTCTATGTGTGTGTATGTGCATGCGGGCATGCGCGGATGCGTATGCCATTTTGAATGTATTTTGAAATGCATTTATCCATTTATATGTGTATAAACCATATTTTATCACAACATATGTATACTGGGACTGTGCACACAGGCTGTCAACTTAGAGACTTCCTTTCCCTAGTGTCTTCAGGCAGTTCTCACAGCAGCTGACTAAGATACTGCTGATGGCGGGTGATCAACTATTGCTAGACATGATATGGATGATGATGCTTTGAAATTGACCAACTTTCTTTACACATTTAGCAGATACTGCATCACTGTAGCGGACATACTGTGTTCACTCACAGAGTATGATAACGTTCTCATATAGTCATAATAGACACATTTCTCAAAGCAATCTAGTAGTATATGTTACTTTACTGGCACTCTAACTAGCAAGAGGTGTGGACACCATTTTAAATTTAGATTGCAATCAACAGTTTATATTAATCTCTTGTCTGAACGTGCTAGAATGCATTATATAAAACCACAGCATCTCCTGGTGGAACGGTTATTTAGCAATCTGCTAACCAAGGCTGTGTATTTATAAATTATAATTATAATCTATGCAATATTAGGTCGACCATAATTTGACTATATATGTGTGATATTCAATATCCATTAGTCTTGTAAAATTAAAGATGCAGGCACTTGTTATTTTACATATGTAAAGCAATCTGTTAATAAATAGCGCATATACTTATTGACATAACTAGGTGCACTATTTATTACAAGATTGTCAGTTAAAATATCTTCAAAGACGGCTTTCTCATCACCAGAGATATATTTTGGCACAGTCTCGGCCCATATGCCCCAACCCACCCACCCATTCACCATGACGCACATGGCATGGGTGAATGGTAAGCCTATATGTCTACGCTGAATTCGGCATTACATTTCATGACTTGAACGTTGTTATAGTAACCTGGGAGTAGGCCTAGTTCAATACACTTGAAACATGTTACTTACCTGTTGTGCAGCTGCGAATAGAGCACTCCTTGTTTAGGCAGATAATATATCAATTTTGATATCAGTAATACATGTGAAATTGATTGAGAACCTGAATTCAATACATATAGGGTATTATTATGACTATAACTATAGGTTATAGTTATATCTATAATTTATTTTATGTTAAGATATTATTCGCACACAGCTGTTGAAAGTCATTTCAAGGACTCCAACATAGTGCATAGTAAATAGTAAAGACATACAATGCATACAACTTGACAGACTATTAAGTGATTATAACAGAATATCTTCCGTTGTCGTTGGGGTTAAGTTAGTTGACAGTTAATGGAGGAATCCAGTTGTAGCTATGTTCCTCCCATCTCTACCTAAGAGGCATGCACACTTTGTCCACGTTGAGATCAAGTACTCCATTTACTCGCTGTATCTCGATTACCAGAAAACTATACATATAAGCTGTTGAATATTTTGAAACTAATTTGCCTCGACATTGTTGCAGCCATAAGCACTAACCTCGCCCAGTCATATTAATTTTGAAGTATACACCGTCATGTTTATTGCAAGCTGAAGACACACAATTCGTCCAACTTGGCGGCCTATTAAGTGACTATAATGGAATATAGTGCGTCATTCATTACGTAATGGCTGGAAATATGCAATTTAATGGGAGTGGGGGTGGGGGTGGGGTGGGGGTGGGGGGGGGGGGGCTATGCCCTCTATATTTAAAATGGCGGAGTCGCTAAAGTGGGCATTTGGACTTACTTACACTAATTAGAGCCTATCAAGTGTCCTTACACAATGCCTTAACCATTGCATCTATTATCCTGTTTCGAAAAGATCAGAGCTTTTGAAGTCACTTAATTACTTAATTACCCTCATTATGCCATGTTAATACTCCTTACGCACAGCATTAACCATTGCGTTTTGTCCTGTCTCAAAGAGATCAGAGTTTTGAAGTCACTTACTTACCCTCATATGGTCATGCCAATCATTATTACACAATAGGACACTAATTACCTGATTGAATGACGTGCGACACGTGATTTAATTAGGTGTAGGGTCTTATGGCCCCACACACAATTTCACATCTACCCTCTACAGCTAACATCCGATCACAGTGGCGAGTTGGGCCACACAAAAGACGGCATTACACACACGATTTTCATAGTGTGTGCATTTCTTTTGGCGGGCCAGCTCGTCGCTACTCTACCTATTGGCACTACACAATATAATCGTAACACAGTGTCTGGATGTGTGAGTTGGAGTTTATTACGTGTTCCAAACGATCAATAACGTGTATTCATTTGATTGTGCCCATAAGCCATCACTAATCACATCCGTCTATGCTAGATGTGTATGCTACATACATCTTATCCATCTATCATATGACGCCATACGCATGTACGTGTGCTGGCGTGTTGAGCAATGGCGTCTTGAAAGGCGTGGCTAAGTTCGTCATGAATGTGTAATTGATGATGGACTAAACGTGGTTGTACGAATTGCTTCTCCTTACTACTTAATAAATATGCTGTTGAATATTTGGAAAACTAATTTGAATGGGCACTGGTGCCGCTAATATACAATATCTAACATGTATAGTTTTCTTAAAATTGAGACTGAGCACGGGTGAGGCCCAGCTGGAGATGGGTGGGGGCTAGGTAAGACGGGTTTCCTTCACCGAAGCCATCTGCTAGAAAGACGCTCTGGCATGGACACAGATCCCTGGATATTTGCATGACAGATCTATTAATTAAGGAGTCGAAATAATTCACAAAGGAATTGCGAGCAAAGCATGCGGCATATTAGACAGTATCGGCGTGCATCGTGTTTTACTAGATAAAGAGTCTGTGCATATTCCATGCCGACACATTTTGAGAAATTAATTGAACTAAATACATCATAACCTTGGGAATAAAACTTAAAACAAGAATTCCCTGTCTTTGATCTGTGAGAGTTGATCAATTTTTAAAACACTAAAAAGCAGCATCAACACCCAATCATATTAGTTTCAAATAGTCAACACCTTACCTGTATAGTTCTCTGGAAAGTAATAGTGCATGGAGTGGAGGTACCGCAGCACGGGCAATGCGTAGACGAAGATTACGTAGAGATGGTCGGGAATAGCTAACACTAGAGTCATCCATTACTAACTTGGTTTCTTCAACTATTTAACAACGGTGCATATTCGATGTAACCATGCACACGCAGCATCAACAAATGCATTGGAACGGTTGCACGACCATGTTCACGCATTGGCATTTCGTGTTGTGTGTGCTTTCCAATGTGGTTACTGGATATCAACTTATCCACATCTTGACCACATTATATGGCGAAGATGGCACTGATGGTGCAATCTAATATATGACTAGAGGTGTCAATGTTACCGAAGTTAACGCCATTGCTTTTAAATATTAGCATTGGTTGAAATAGTGTAGAAGAAATTGTATGTAAACCCACATACTCACTTATTTTTGGTAGATTGCTAGATGCGATATTGAAGTGGATGATTTTGGAATTACTTAACATGGCGTCAAATATTAGCAAGTGTGTGTATGTACTGTTTAAGAAATATTGTAGTATAACCTCGTGGAATGAAATACAGTCTACAGTCAAACAATACTGTTATGATGCGAATATCGAGTGCCAATGAGATACAGGGACAGTCCTACCCATTCGTTAATTAGCCAAATGCGAGGAAAATTGAGATACAGCTAATAAAGAGCAGACTTGTCTAAATATGTGGCTTATGATTACATTCATATTATTATGCATACTTTACCAGGAGAAAATCAACAACATTACCTTTGAAGAACATCTTACAAGAATGTGTATGTAAGTAGTGCATGTATTTATTACTTAGTTTGCTGTTATTGTCACCAAATAAACTCTGAAATTATAATATCTCGGTTTCAAAGCACCCATGTAGGTCAGCCGCTGAATATTTCGAAAGTAGTGTGCCTGGAAGCTTCACAATATTCAGCATACACTTGTATGCGAGATTTAGCATTCAGTTAAAAGAATTACCTGATGGTGATGGATCGTAGACAATGGACATCATCATGATTGGCTAAAATAGTTAAGATTTGGCTAAGAAAAGGGGTCGTTGGATAATATATTGGCTAGTAAACTGTGAAAGCCCCTGAGAAACCATAACGTATAAATGTTAACACACTCACTGGTAGTTGACAGAAGTATTGATTTACGCTGGCTGCATTATAGTAGTGCTTTAAAACATATGCATATGTAGAAACATGAACTCGCTTAGAGTAATAGACCGCTAGGCATATTCTGATTGATCTTATGCGCATAGGGAATGTATGTACGTATCTATGTGCGTGCGTGCGTGCGTGCGTGCGTGCGTGCGTGCGTGCGTGCGTGCGTGCGTGCGTGCGTGCGTGCGTGCGTGCGTGCGTGCGTGCGTGCGTGCGTGCGTGCGTGCGTGCGTGCGTGCGTGCGTGCGTGCGTGCGTGCGTGCGTGCGTGCGTGCGTGCGTGCGTGCGTGCGTGCGTGCGTGCGTGCGTGCGTGCGTGCGTGCGTGCGTGCGTGCGTGCGTGCGTGCGTGCGTGCGTGCGTGCGTGCGTGCGTGCGTGTATGCATGTATGTATGTATGTATGTATGTATGTATGCAGTTACCCGATGGAACCGGAAAGATCAAACCATCAACACCCTTTACGATTTAGTAAATATTGTGTTGAAACCAATTTAACTGGGATCTGTTGCTGCATACATGTTCCTGTAAAATTAATGTTACAATATTCGAACAGCATACGCTACATTGACATTGAGACTATTTGGCTTTTTAACGTTCCCTGAGTTTCTTACACTATTTATCGGCACAGTGGCGTACCCATGCCTGCGGGCTCTTTGACTGGAGGCGACCCTAAGAGATATAATTGCATACAGCATGTTTTCTAGCAAACACACGGATCGTATGATAACGTATGGCTCAGCTTGGATTGCTATGTGATCTGGATGTCACCTTCTCCTCGTCTGCTCACTCTATCATCCGACATGCACTCTTTCTCTAGAATTATATTATGTCAAGTTACTCTCTGTACAACAACCTTGAATTGCAGCAATGCCAGATCCAACATCAGTAGAGGGCTTCGTTCAAATTACATAGTTGCACTATTTGACAGTATAATGCCACTCCCAGATATGGGCCAGCGATATCATGATTAATACTTGTTCACGCTTTTATTTAGTAATATGCTGCGCTAAAACCTCAGTAACCAGCACTGGTTTTGATAGCCGTGTATGCCATTATACAGCGTACTACACGCAGTTGCCTCTGAATGCTAGTCGAAATGTCCTTTAATATCGCAATAAATCATATACTGCATGGATCTGCTTTTGCAAATCCATCATCGTGATATATAACCGTTCAACACTCATATCAGCCAACAACGGCGTATGCATTGGTCTTGAGAAATGTTCATTTGCAGTCCAAGAGAAGAAAGGTTTTTTTAAATGTGCCACTGGAATAGTTGGCTCAATAACCGGCCCGTCGTTCCAGTGGTACAGTTGCTTTTAAATAATCTTCTTTGATCTGAAAATCTGCTATGATAAAATTTGAATGTACATGGACAATTCTGAGTGTTACAGGGATAACTGAGCTCTTAGTCAGCCACACAGTATTGCATGCTAGTCAACACCAATAGACAATCTTCACTTGATGAAGACGGATTGGCATTTGGGTTCAGAGGCACACGGTGCTTGCCAAGTAATCTCTCACAAACGCTTAATAAATAATTAAAATATTTTAAATAATTGTTTCATCGCGTAATACCCTATTCTATTCAGAACTGCACGCGCATTCTCAAAGACTATGTCGAATCATTATTCATCTCGTAATTAATGTAGAATGACATTATTGGGTACATTGTCATCAACTACTCATAATCTTGCTGCGTGCCGTTTTGCTGGCAAGTGAAATGGATCGTTGTTTTCACCGCAAGACATTCAGTGAAATTAATATAGAGAATGCGAGAGAGTGCGTACCTATATAGCATTGCCCACTCCTTAAGTTATTCTACTTCATAATTGCAATAGCTATGCCCCTCCCATTTATAGCTAAGATCCGTCGACAGTTCACGCGTGTTGCGATTGATTTATACACTTAGTAAATTTAATTCTCCGAATCCCATTTTCGGTTAGCTATACTTGTAGCATGCTGCTTATGTTATTCAATATAATATGTATTAAGTAGTTCATAAAACATATGGTTCGAACATTTGTCATACATGTTAATGTTCAAGATGACGCTAGCTACGTCGTTCACACGTTAACTGTGCCGTTAGCCTACATGTGGCATCAGTGACACCCATATACTTGAGTCATATACTCGATTGAATAGAGTTTCCTATATGTTCAAGCATCTGACATTTCATGACAAAGATGACGATGACGACGATGCTGCTGATGATTATGACCTAGGGCATGCATATGCTTATAATACGCCAGTTTAAGTAGATAGGCCATGTGTTATTTAGAATCTTGCATTCATACCGCCTTTTTGAGACTCATAATAATAATAATAATAATAATAATAATAATAATAATAATAATAATAATTATTATTATTATTATTATTATTATTATTATTATTATTAGTAGTAGTAGTAGTATTTTTAGACCGTTTCTGTATTTGTTTTCTGGGTGTGGAAGCATACAACCACTGCATCAGTTTGCTTTATTCATGCCCTCATAGCCTGCCTCAAAACAATTCTAGTTCGTCAGGCATTCGTGTGCGTGTAGTGATTGTAATACCAGCATCATAATGGATGCACTTGCGATTCAATGGACCTTTCCAGTTTATCCATCAATCATATGCCGTTATAATCTACTACGTGACATCTATGATGACATCATAATCAATGATGTCATGAATGACGTAGATAACTACATCACGAACGCTTAATTGATGACGGACTAAGAGTTGCTGTCCGAATTGTATGTCTTTACTATTGTAGTAAATTAGTAGTATTATAATAGTGTAGTAGTGTCGCCCATATTGTATTATCCATCGCAATCCACAGGATCCGATTCATACTCACGGTATGAGTCGGCCCGACGATGCTGGTCGGATAGCCTCGGGGTTTCTTTTTCTGGGAGGGGACCGCGGGCGATTGGTTGTACAAAGACTGATCTCTAGTATCGGGGGAATGATAACATTCCAGTTGGTGCGGGTGGGCATTCCCGCGTATACCGAATGCTACAGTGCCACCTGTGTTATTCGCGAAGCCAGTATGCATGCGCATGCTGCTTAGCGTTAGTCATTTTAAGTCACTATATCTTTTTTTTGGCACAGCCAGTTTGTTTGCTGGCTTTATATAGTTGACGGTACGTAGCCACATTTAAGCTGACGCAACCTAATTATTGATGAGTATACATTCTCTCCATTGAGTATATATCTCGCCAGAGAATACCTGGCTAAATATAATATTCAGGCAAATTAGTTCCACAATATTCAACAGAATATCTATTAAATGTTAAAAGCAAACAATTTGTACAACAACGCATAGACCGTCTTCAAATATGCGTTCGTGACGTACTTATCGACGCCATTCATGACGTCATTCATTATGATGACAGTGTACGCTTCGCGCAGTTCATTATGACGTCATATGATGGGTGGGTACTCTGGAATTGCATACACAGCTACCATAATCAGAGGCGATTAGTGATAGTTTAGGACATCAAGTTAATAATGAAAAGTTATGACTAGGCGTGAAAAAAACCCAGAACTTGATCTGAAATTATACCGCTTGGGGTACATATGCGGAATCATGGGTTGTGATGATTTTGGTTCCCCTCATCGTTGCAGGTTGTGTTTGTTCGATACAGAAGAGCCTGATATAATACCATTCTGGACATGAATTACACTTCTGGTCTAGAGTGAGCAGCATAATCGAATGTGACGCTTAGACTATCGATAACAGCAATGTGTGTGACCCAGGGTTGTTTATCATTGAATAAACGCACGCACCCTGAAGAGTATTAATGTTAGAGAAGCAATGCAGTTTCCAAAGGAAGCTCTAAACAAACTTAATGCCTGTCCGGCAAACAACTCCGCATCATCACTGGACTCTGATTGCAGGGTAACACAACTTTGAATAATGGGCTTTACAAGATGTGTAAATGCATCGCCGCTCTCAGTAAAACTCAACAAAGGTGGTCCATGTTTGGCAATGCCATATGGATTCCAGAATATGCACCGAAGACCGAGAGCCTTGCAATTTAACGTCAGGAGAGAATGCCATGAAATAAATATTGTAAGCGCGCTGCGAAGTGAACCCAGGAAAATAGGAACCGGTACATTCAGATCAAGAATGTCCATGAAGAAGCTTACGATTTTGACTGCGGACAATACACATTGGTCAAACGCGATGATGGAATGGTTTGCTGCTGTAAGCTGTTTCTACTACTATAGCCGCAGATTACAGTCCTTCTCCATAGTGTGTCACGCCTGTTCAACCTATGTTCACCATTTGCCTACTTGACTATAGCCCAGTTTTACCTATCTGCGCGATACACATAACCATATTAGGAATCTATATGTAAGCTAGATGTCATTACGGAGATAGTTAATGTGAAGTCTGATCTGCGACTATCATTGCGCCTAATGCAACATCGAACACCATTAGCAGATACAGTGTTCATCAGAGAAACATAGACAACAAGAGAACGGTACTATTATCATGTCCAGACACATTGCAATAACTCAAGAATCGCGCTTCCGGTTGATCACCGAACGGTAATGAATACCATTATGTGTAGATTTCCACTTGCCAGAGCTGAATTAGCATCCTCGGTGATTTACTGGCATGGGGAAATCGGCCGTGCTTGATACAGTGCATCTGCCTCGCGACCAAATGAACTTGTAACGGCCTGGGCAAAACAGCTAACGCAATATACCGTCCTTCTATATTTAGGTCAACTGCATTTCTGCCATAATATTCTATCAGCAATATGTAGCGTGCTTAAGGGTTCGTAGCTCCATAGTTTAGACAACCTGTTACATGCTTCATTTTAATTTCCTGTTTGCACGCTGTGTTTTTAAATGTATTGCATAGCACGAGTGTTTTGCGTATTGAATTCTAATTGCATGTTGTTTCCTGTATAGCTACCGTGTTCCATAGGATGCCTAACATGTGCTACCATTGGCCATGTTATAATGGTGCACTATTTATATGCACACAACAAGATGTTTTAATCCCGCTTGTGTCAACGGCGCCTCAAAGCGCTCAACATTCTACTTGATATAACAATTAAACACTTTGATAGTCACTATTTCTCAAGTTAGTTTAATTTTAGAAGACTATTTTTGTAACTTTAACACTAAATCAATACAGACTAGCACATTAAAGGGGTAATACTAAGAAAAGTGTAGTTTCTACATAGCCAGAGTCTATATGCAGGCCGAGATAAAAGAGAATCGTATTTTTTTGTAAATTTAGCACTAGAATTGCTCGGTTACCGAGCCAGTCATTCTAGCGTTACATATTCAAATATGTAATTCTCTAGGCGTTTCACATATCCATGTCTGAAGACCATTGAACACTTGTTTTTTGGTCATTTTAACCATTACAGGGTTAAGTTGACACAAGAGCGGATAATATTCAGATTCTGTATATTCATAATGCACTTATCAGATCAAAATCAACAAGTTGGCGTATATTAGCCCATCACGTCGATCTATTGGGCATGTATTAGTGTGCTAGGCTAAACCATCAGTGATGCACTCATGCTTCTTAGCTGCGTGCGCCACACCGACACTCAAATCTGTGCACAGAACCGTGCCACATAGCCGATATAATACCTAATACTGCCATACACTGTGTGTAGCTCGTTTTGCTTATCTGTTCACAAACAGGATTTATGAGACATATCTCTAAGCGCGAGATATAAATGAGCTCGGAGTTACCAACACATTACTCCCTTATAGTCGAGGACAATAGACACTCTTCAGGTATTGATCATACATCAGTGGCGCAGCCCCATGCTAGATGGCTAATAATGGAGGAGTCCATGTATCCATTGATCATATAACGTCATAATCAACAACGTGACGTGTATGCAGATGCCATACTGCAATATGCCATGCATGACATAACTAGGTGTGTCTGGAACGCTTAATTGATGGCGAGCTAAACGTTGCTGTACGCATTGTATTTCTTTGCAACTTAATACACATAATGTTGAATATTTTAAACAAATTTAACTGGGCGCTGTTGCTACCATAGGCAGCAACAGCGGCCAATCAAATTATTGTCAACATAGCCACCAGCTTACCTGTAGGCCTATTGTTTTCAGGGAACTGAGATTCAGTGCAGGGATCCGCTGGTATCAACATGGGCAAAGCGTAGATGGAGCTTACGTAGAGATAGGCGGAGTATATCTATAACTGGATTCATCCATTGCGGTGATCAGACGCATGCTACACGGTTAATAATTCATCACAAATGCGTAATAAATAAGTATAAAGATACTTATCCGGAACCACTCACACAGAAATAGAACGCATGCTTAAGTATAGAGTAATTGGTGTATTCATGTTTTATAGTGCTGGAATTTCGAATAACGCTCCTCGTAAATAATGTATAATGCCAGTATCTGATGGTATGTATAATCATGGTATCGCTTCTTGTCAGATTCGCGGCTGGTGGAATGGAGTTTGTTTCTCAATTCCAAAACAAGCAACGACGTCAATAGAGCTGCATATATCTTTATCAAACCAAGCTGTCTAGTTGTAGGGCTAGATCTGTGGGAAATTAGATATGGAAAGGAACAATCGGAAACGAATTGTGTACACATTTTAGCAGTTTCCTCTTCCTCAAATAGGGTAATTCATGATTATTATGCTTCACCTTGATCAGGTTGAGGACCTGGGTAGAAATGCTACATGTCGCTACCTGTATAAGCCAACTGGTTGTACAGAATGTGTGGTTTGTACAATGTAATGTGTTACGCATTTCACCAAGGTATCGTATGTGCAGACACTGCTCAGAGATATACTAATGATGCCATCAATCTGCTCAGCGATATACTCTTGACGTCATCAATTGCCTAACAGGGTCTGAATTTTAAGATCTTTATGGAAACTGTATGCAAAAGCAGGTCCGATGCACATATACAGAATACGATTTGTGTTATGAGTCGATCTGCGCAGCTGGCTACGAGAGTGCATGCCTTCTTTAGTTATACATTCAGAGCAAAGCACTTTCGATAATCTGTATTCTATCAACTATGTATGCGTATACAGACACACACACACACACACACACACACACACACACACACACACACACACACACACACACACAACACGCGCGCACATCCATATGATGGAAGATTAAAGATCAAGATGTCAATGTGCTTGCCGTTCTTGGTTGATCTGTACTGAGGTAACGCGACACATGGTTTTGGGAACGTTGTGCACCCGACTCCTCGATCCGCGCTCAATAAATGTAGGTACACCGTTTCTTAGTTAATCATATTGCATTAACTACGGCACCAATATGCTGACGTAATAATTAATTGCAGCATTAATTACGCGACAAAGACATATAATAGTCCGCCAGGTTGTACGAATATACTTGTTGTGTACTATTTAATAAAACATTATGTTGAATACTTTGAAACTAATTTGTCTTGTAGCTGTTGCTGACATATGCAGCAACGGCGCCCAGACAAATTGGTTTTAAAACATACAAAAGCTTATCTGCATAGCTTTCTGGAAAATGGGATTCAGAGAGTGTAGTGATTGACTATTCCCAACACGGGGAAAGCATTGGTAGAGCTTAAGTAGAGATGGGAGGGGCACAGCTAAAAGTGTATTCCTCCATTATCTGGCCCCAGTAGATTGTTAACACCAGCAGACTAAGGCCGTGTTCTCACCGGAGAGTTAATTGGGAACAACGCCATACTTCAGTATGTCGCATCTAGGCCGGTGTCGCAATCATGGTGACGTATAGCAACTCGTAACTCGTGAGGCTCGACACATCTACGAATTGTGTGTTTTTGACAAGTTTGCAATTAAACAAGCATTATGGTGAATATTTGAAAGTAATTTCACTGGGCCGCGTTTGCTGTGAAATGCATGATTTTCGCCCAGTTAAATTAGTTTCAAAATAGTAATCAGTCTCGATATATAGTTACATTGCAATGGACATTCTGAGAAATCAGGAGTCAAATTATATAAATCTATTCCAAAACGGATTAAACAGTGGCATGAGCAGGATAAGTAGAAATGGGGGCGGGGGGGGGGGACGTAGATAAATATGTAGGGTAACATGGGAAGACAAGATTTAGCTGCGGGGACAATTCAATTTCGAAATTGACGGGCAACCAATAACAAGCAGTTCATTTGGTTACTAATTAGCTCGCGGTCAGTTTGTGCAACAGTTGTTGCCATGGGATGGGCATTCGCCTTATTCTTTTGAACCCTGAAATCGAACGTGTGTGTTAAGTCCAATGTGATCATTCTGAAAACAATTATGCCGAAACGAAATTGCCCGGACATTGTTGCTGCTCCAGGATTACATTTACTAAACGTATTGCTTCGTTCATCGTTCGTCAAGGGACATCTCGTATACAATATTCTCCTCGGTGGACATCAGTGCCGGATTAGGATGGACACGAATCCGGCACCTTCATCCGCGCCAATACTAACGTTCCAGCAGAGTATTTTTTCAAAAGACAGCTCATTGACTCAATGGAGTCGCTAATCTGGTTGCGCAGACTAGACAACCAATGTCATTTGAAGGACAGATAATACCTCGGTAAGACAACTCGGAGTAGTATAGATGTATTCATATGTACACTCAGGGAACATGATATATTAGATGTGGTTGGTATGTAATGGATGACTGTTTTAGCTATTCCCCGCCCATCTCTAGCTAACTCCACCCACGCTGTGCCGGTGTTGGGATCAATCGATCTGTGCACTCAAATTCAATTTCCAGAAAACTATATAGACAAGCTGTTGAATATTTTGAAATTAATTTGACTGGGTGATGTTGCTGCCTATGGCAGCAAGAGCGCCCGGTCAAATTAGTTTCAGAATATTCACTATAATATTTATGAAATAGCAAAGACATACAATTCGTACAATTTGACTGACTATCAAGCGAGAATAGCGGTCAACATCGTGTCATCCATTAAATAATTGATTATGACGTCAGTCTACATGTGCCGTGCATGGACATGGCGTCACGTGATTGACTTGGAAACTGGATTCGTCAATTACTATGAAGTAATATCACCATGGCGTGATCATAGCATTCTATGACGAAGATCGCAATATTCTAGAGTCGCATTACGTTGCTAGAGGTGATATTAAAGCTGAGGCAGCAGAACTGTATACACTTACTTTCGAGTATTAGCAGGTCCATGGATATACTCAGACAAACATATTGTGGTGTCGTTGTCGAAACCGAAAGAAATGCCATTTTGGCAAATTATAAGTCAATGCTAGACGGCAGCACGAATGGCATAAGATCGCTGCATGGCTGTAGTTGCTTGACTCCTCATCCGTAAACTTAGCCATATAATAGTCATCGTAAGAAAATTGCCTTTGCAGTGGGCTTAGCTAATGCCCATTTGCAGAGCAAGAGAAGACTGTTTTTGTATTGTAGCTCTGAAACGTGCTAGCCTAGATATTTATATAACACCATAACTGGCAACCGTTGCTCGCGATAGCAGCAACAGCCATCCTTCAAATTATTTGCGAACAAATCAGCAGAAAATACTAGGTGCTGCTAAAGTTTTGAAAACGATTTGACAGAATCTGCTGCAACACCTTTGAACCAAATTGTTCGCAAAATAATCAGCATTATTTTCAATGTACTAACACATTCTGAAGATAGTTCTAGCAATGTTAACAGTCGTTGCTGACGATAGGCAGAAACAAAGTTATCACATTCTTCTCAGAACAATTAGTGTCGAGCTGCCAATATCGTTAGTTAAAACATGTTTGTACAATTCGCTAGGACGGTGTCATACAGATACGAGATCCACCGCGGCATATATTTGCATAGATGAGTAGATCAAAACACCTGCACCAGCTGTCATGCAGTGACGTGCTTACCTACGGACTGAGTAGTTCCAACCCTATTTCACGGCTGATCTTGACAATGTACACGACACAGGTATACTGAATTGTGCGTACATATGTTAGTTAGCCGCATTTAAAACCTGACAAGGCGTATTCTTATTTTATTCGATAATGCTGTTTGCTGATTGTGTCAGCAACGACTGTCAAACGAATTGCTAGAAATACCGCCAGAATGTGATATTACATTAATAGTCGTACACATTATTTTGAAAACAATCAGATTGGAAGGTGTTGCAGCAACGATTTCTGTCAAATCGTTTTCAAACATTAGGTAGTAGAATTAGCATTTGTTGATGATTGTTTTGCAAATAAGTTGAAGGAACGTTATTGCTGCTATCGGCAGCAACGAGTATTAGTCAAATTGCTACACACATATCTAGCTTGGCACGTTTCACGTTTACAGTAGGAACTACGCAACTACATAAGCGTACTATCCGCTATCCAGTTAGATCCGCTCGCCTAGAAGGTCAACAGTACGATGACTCACATTAGCGTTACTGTAATGGTGTTATACTGGACTCGTGCAACAGCCAGAACAATATAATCCCAAATAATGGCGGCTACAGAAATCAATGTAAAATGACGGCTCAGAAGAAAACGATCGTCACTGAAATTTGCAAATACTTTTCTAATGTTATTATTTCAGGACAATGATGATCCCTTTACCTTTCATTCTATAGCACACGTGGTGACATGGCGTTGTTGGCGTTGATTCAAGACGTCATCAGGAGATCTAATTACGCAGAGCAGACACTACGGCAAACAGACTACATCATCAAGCACACACTCCCGATCAATAGCCGCAGACATAGATGCCAGTAAGCTTACCATCATCCAAAGTGGCACACGGCGAGGGATATGTGTTAAAGAAACATTGGCACGCTAATCAATTTAGTCAATGAACATAACATAGGTCGTAATCAATAATCGGTTCCTTGAGTACACACTTCGCGTTCAAGTCTTGTAATTTAAACTTAGTCATAGTAGAAATTGCCCCAAAACAACGTATGACCTTAGTATGGTGTGGAATGATGATATCACTACAAAATAGCGTTGGAACGGAGAGACTAGACGCATAAATGAAAACAGAGGAAATGGGCGAATGTAGCATAATCACAATTCGACCCATGCTACATAATTGTGTGGCAGGTCGGTTGCTGTTGAAAATCATTTCACAAGGCTCTCTCGTTTTTGGCGAATTACTGCTAGATATGTGTAGATGTGTCCATGTGCAGGTCAAGAAAAGAGTATGTTTTGTAAATGTACCACTGCAATTTACAAAAGATAGGGTTCTGTTACCATGGACATGCGCATTTCTTCAGTGGTGAATTACACACATAAGTCTTTGTTATCTTGACCTGCAAATTGATATTCGTCAAGACTACTGCTGATGCCTATATTACCTTTCTCGGAATAGATTCACGCAAATGGGTTACTCTAACATGTTTGCTGACGATATGGCCGATATTGACAACCGACCAGGCCGTGAGCAGTGAAAGGTGCGGATATATGTTCTCAAGAAACGGCATCGTCATGGACGTTATTGTATAATGCTAATGGCTGACATCTAGAATCTACAGCATGCTGCCGAAGCTATGCTCTAAAATAAGTATGCAATGCACTGAGCTCATATTTAATCTGTGGATAGATGTAGTCATCCATGATGGCATTGTGTATGCCGTTCAACAAAAATGTCTGAACCATCTTGGCACAGTTTCAAATAATCAGATGAATCATGACACCCTGTCACTAACACACAATGGCAACGTCATGTCTGTCTTAGAATCATGGAACGCGAGAAGACGTTATGCAATATCTTTCGCTATCTATGCATTGGCAATCGCATCTAACGTAATATCAGCCGATATGTATACACCATGATGAAGGAGTAGTTGCACGACAAGTTGTAAATCTCGGACACAAATTTGAAGATATCATTAAAATGCTGATATCGCGGACACCATGAACTTGATCCTGTGGTGGAAGTGTGGTTCCTGTATCGTTACTATGATGTAATTATTAATATAAATCAAATGTACTTGATGCTTCCCGATATGGCAAACATTCAATTGACATAACCAAATTCGTGTCAGGATTCCAAACCTGTTATGCTACTGCGTGATTTAACGTCAAATTTGAGTTGATTCATCTTGTGGTGTAGGGGTTGAGCACCCGCTAGGCAGGCGGGTAGTGCTGCTTGCTCAACGAGGTTATAATACACAGTTCTATTAAATGTGCACACTTGTCTGCAAATTACCACAACTGCATAAGTAAGTGATATCAAGAAAGGTGACGGATTGACTGGATCATGTATATAGCATCGACCACTATTGCACATCGTCTATCCATCCACTTTCTCAATCCTACTATTTAATGACAGAGAAAATGGCATAGCAATAATCAATAGTTCATTTCTTTATTCGATTCGCTGATGCCCAATGATGTCGCCCTTATTATTGGCATCGGCAAGTCCATGTGTTTTAACTGTAATTTTGCGATCAATGCATGTCAAATTCTGGCCCGCCGTGTTCTAAATACACTTTTTTTTAATTAGCAATTAAATTCTCCGCAGTCTATCTTGATTGAATCGCATTGATCTCAAGTATAGTGGTCTCATCTTCACATCACCTACACAACAGTTAACTAAGGTTTGCGTTTCGACGACCGATGACGTGTCAGCTCTACCACACATATATCTACTACGCGTGTAGAAGAAATTGGGAATAATCAAGGTGATACATGTTGTGACAGATTGACGAGTGGTTCAATTTGGTACACTTGTCTTTGCAAGATAGTTGTTTTTACTCACCAGTTTTGGCAACACAATCCACATATTAAACCAAATTTTGTCCAGGTTGACATTTACACAGCAATATTTATAATGGGCAGCTAATGGATATTTCTCAGAAGCTGTAGTACTTTTTGTCCAGACAGACCCTCAAATGATTAATGGTTCAAGGAATCATAACGTTTGCTTAATTGTCGGCATTCAGGACAAAAAAAGAGTTTTAGAAAATGCAGCTGGAACTAGTTGCTAGGTTATTGAGACAGTCACTCAAGTGGTGCACATTTAAATATATACGTTTTGGCCTGCACATGAGCATTCCTAACTGCTGATATTTTACAGACGATATGTTCCAAAGGTGATATGTCTGAACATGCTAAATAGTGTGGAACCAATGCGACTTAAATCTGTAGTTTAGCTAACAACGTCCAGTCTTCTTCTTCTTTTCGTTCGCTGATCATACCGCCAGTCCTGTAAGTGACTATCGACATAATCGTAACCGTTAAGTGCGTGGATCCATGGTTTATTAGAGTGCGCCGTGCGGCCTGGGACCTCCGGCTTCACCACTCGAGGTTTTTGTCAGGGTTACCTCACCCTTACCTCCTTTAGTCGCCTCTTACGACACGCAGAGGATACGGAAGGTGTATTCTAAGCCCCACCTACAGGGCTCACAACATCCAGTCAACTTGTATTCAAAATGTTTCGCAAGGCAGGAAGACTTGGTCTTTGAAATTACTGTCTGCTTGTAGCAGCGAGACAGTTAAAAACCCTGCAGCAGCCATTGCATTGTTTATTTTACGCAAGCGGAGGTAATGCGTATCTACACATTGGTAGTCGTTTCGTACCAATATTCGTGTATATTTCATTAGTGTCATACTCGTTCGCATCGCTTGTATCATCATTGTTGTCGTTATTATGACTATTAGGACCATTATATCTGATGTCTCAGAACTGAGACTTCATAGCTTCGTGAGATGACGGATTGAGCCAATGGTGCAATTATATGGTAGTTATATTGGAAAGATAGTAAACTTGCTATATTAGTGAAATGCAGTGCAGGAATATAAGAATCATTCTAAGTAGTATACGGTCTACCCAATTTAACATACCTACATGCATTTAGCCAACATTAGTTAGTCGTAGTGCCAGTTAATATACTAATATTTGTGTAATGTGTGTTTCAGACATGACACGTGTGATTATGTCAGCGTCAGGCAAAGCACTTTCAAAATATTCAACAGAGTGTTTAGTATAAACTGTAAATTCATAAGAGACATATTATTCGTACACATTCGTGACAGACTTAATCCATTTTCGTTAGGGTGGTACGTAATTCTCATGGTGAGATTAGCTAACATTTTATATACTCGATTATGGCGTTAGATACTCGATTGACAGATTGGGTCCATCCAGTAAAACATCTACTGGCTAAACACACATTTCGGCTCATTTAAAGTGTCATTATTTTTATGTGCCTGGATAATAAGTACACTAATCAAATCATTATAATAATCCTGACCAATGGATTACGCATAAGACAATATTGAACATAAATATAATGTAGCAAGTTCGCTATAATTGCGAATAGTTGTTTAATAAGGAGCGAAATTCATCTCAACAAGGACACTTCAACGGTGGTGGCCAATTAAAAAGAAGCCGGGATACCCATTGCCACGCACTTACTTACCCAGGAGCAATGCCATGCTTGGCAATGGATACGCTCAAGGTATTTATTCACAAATAACGAACCACACATAACATTCCAGGCATTGCCATGAATAGAATCTCTCAACTCGTTTTCACTTTGCAGTTCTATTCACACAAATTATCCTTTCATGATCAAACATTAGTAGGAACAAATAAATTACTTTATAATGTGCCCCTGTTATATTTAAATACAGGCACGCATGTGCACTGTCAAACACGCAGGGCGCACTCAGGCAGATACGCGGCAGGTAGACAGGTTCATGTTCTGGCAGTCAGGCCGGCAGTCCGTCGTGCAGTCTTGCTACACGCAGTTTATCAGTATTTCGACTAAAGGCACGTGCAATAGAAGAATCCAGTCTCTCAGCCAATCACATGACGTTATAGTTAACTATGTCGCATGTGGGATGATGCTGGTCATGCACGCTTAATATTCCATCAAGTTGTATGAATTGCGAGTCTGTACTATTAAATAAGAGTATTTTGAATATTGTGAACGTGATTTGATTGGACGCTGATGCTGCCCTAGACGGCTACAGCGCCCAGTCAAATACGTTTCAAAATATTCAACAGCAGTATAGTTTTCTGAAACGTAGTCATGCCCAGTGTCACATTGGCATGAGGGTATTACCCAAAGGCCCTTCCAGCCGCCTTGGCAACGCATCCTATACATGGAGGTTTAAAACGAACAAGGTGAACCCCCCGATAAATATCCGTGTCAAATCGAGCCCTGTGATGGACTCGATTCCGATCTTCATCCCATCTGGGGCAGGACTTAGCTGCTTCACTTTACCACCAGTTAGAAGCTGCAGCTCTAGCACAATGGGTGGTGTTTGCGACACACTCGAGCAGCTTCACTGAGTTCTCGCCTTCAAGGAGTGCGACACACCCTAAACCCATAAGACATTCTCATGAATATTGATAGCTTCCTCTGGTCCATCAAATGGGCCATGCAGCAGGAGATATCCATCTCCAATATAGGTCAGGAAATCTGATTCTCGGTTATAAAGCGTCCAGATCGTGCCATTTTTCTTCACAACAGTAGATAGGGGCATGCTCCCCAGGGCAATAACCGCTGGAGGTCTATATAGTGGCACCCACGCTCACCAAGTACCATCAGGTCCAACGCGGTACCACATTGCATTCTTTTCGAAGACTACCTGCAGCTGTTTCGCTAGGGTCAACACCACACCATCATATGACATCGGTGGGACATGCTTCACAGTCGACTCTAAAACATGAATGCTGAGATCAGCGTCCAAGGTGTTAACATCCTCAACCGTGTCCGGTGACTGCTATATCAGGTGGTGGAGGATGAACCTATTCTTCGGGAAGTCATAGAAGAACACTAGTTTATCCCCCACCCCTACCCCCTCCCTCTCTCGGCCCATTAGGTTAGTGAGCAGCTCTACACCATCTCCATCGACGAGATGGAGGGAGAATGTCTTAGAGTCTTCTCCATATTGGGGGACAACCGACTTGCCATCGCTTTCCGTAACCTTGGCAGCATCAACGTCGTACTCGTCGACGAGATCAGCTAGACCGGTTGAGTGAGCAAATACGGGCTCCAATGAATATATATATATATATAAATATATATACATAGTTAGGGTTTAAACGGAGTGTATAGCCCTGCCGATTGTCCGATTGCTACTCCAATACTGGGAGAATGTCATCAGACCATCTCTGGTTCGTAGACGTGTGGTTCAGTATCGCATAGAATGGGTTCTCTGCAAGGTAACTCAGCATTCCACCACGTACGTACACGCTGATGTGTTACATCCGCAACTGGGAAGTACCTACCACAGCTCACTGACTGAAGTAGGGTTAGAGGTGATAGAATATCTGCCAGGAGCCACCAGCAAACTGTGGAAAGCGATCAGCCCCAACATGCTCACCCACGTAAATCACCTGTTTGACAGCGCCACTATTAGTCTATATGCCAGCATGGATGGTCTGTTGGATGTCCAATTAGAGTTTACGCTGTTACTACTTATTGACCTATCATCAGTATATCATATCAGCCCTATTAGGCATTCGCCGATATGTTGAAACACGAGATAGAGGAGCAGCCACACCCCTTCTCCATGATGGTAGCCATAGCGGTATAGGAAATGCATTGTCGACAAGAAGGTGAGCGACTGCAGCGAATGAGCTGGTATGGGCAGAATGCCAGAGAGGCAAGGAGACGAAGGGACTACATACCGGCAGGAGGAGGGCGTCATATGGCCAAATTTGTATGATTACTTGGATGACGAGTGGTAAGTGTCTGTAGAAGTATTGCAGTGGGAAGAGGAGAGAGTGCAGGAGTATACAGCCACGAAATTCCACCAACGGCGGACATACTATTAGGGTGACAATGTGAAGTTCCAGATGCCATGGCTGAGAAAGCAACTGGCCTCTGACATTATGATGGATGAGGGGTGTCTAAGAAAGATATGTCTCCACATCAACAAGCTTGTTCAGTTCACCAGGCTTTCCAAGATGAATCCCACAATTACTCAACAGCAGATCCTACAGGTGATGGCACAAGTTTACACACTAGGTATACCATGGCTAAATCGGCAGCCCTGGCAGCTGAGGAGGGTGGTGCATCCCACAGCTGGCGACTCCAGCAGATTGACACCATCAGACAGAATCTCGTCCACAAAACAGAAAAGTACCGCAGAACATGCAGGCGATATAAAACAGCATACAACAGTCTAGCACGCACAACCACAGTTGCGAGTGTGATTGGAGCCGGTGTCGGTGTGGCCGGCATTGCCACCCTCGCTACATGGGTGGGTGCTATCGTCGCTATCCTGCTGGGTGGTGTGACCCATGCAGCCACTGTTCTGGCCACAGACTTGGACAGCATCAGATTACCAGGCAGCTAGAGAAGTATGCTAAGTATGTAACACTGGCACAGAGCAGCCTACGGACTATCGACGAGTCTATCAGCAAAGCTCTCAAGGATGGACAGGTCAGTGATGAAGAGTATCACCATTTATTGAAGCTCCAATACCTGTACCATACAGAGAAACACAACGTGCGCCAGCAATACGCCAAAGGCTCCTGCGAGCGGGTGGACATGGAGGAGTTAAAAAACGAGACGCTGTGGCAGGGCAACATCGAAGATCTCTATGGTGTCAAATAGTATGTTGTGTCCGCGACTCTAACAACAGCTTTAAGAGGACTACTATAGATGACATTCCAGCCAAACCTCATGACAATTGACCAGAGACAACCGCCCTCCTGGGTACACTGTGGACCCACTCGAGAGCTGGACTAAGTGACCTCCTGGATGGCATACCGGTCATAACACCTATTTCGACCACAGTCGTCGGGCGGTCCCGCACCAGCTTCTCCATCAATCCACGACCACTGCCCAACCTTGCAATCACCATCAAGGATGCGAAGAAACCTTATACCTGGATGGCATACCCGAATCTCTCGTTCTGGAACCAAACAGCGGACAATTGCCGTGTGGTGTGCCACAGCAGGATGCATGGTTGGCGCGGGTTTGCTGCACTCCTATTCTGGTACCGCCGAAGCTGTGCTTATTGCCAGCTGTCTCAGATTCTATATGTACTGCACTGTGAGACGACTCCTCCATGAGCTGGGTGCAAGCCTGCCTGATAGGAATGATGTCAACTCACAACCCGCGGGAACTGCTAGTTACAGCCACTCAGCAGCCGGTAGACGCCATTGAGAGTTCAACGCCCGCTCAGACTATCGGTGACACGGTGGTGACAGCAAGGGCCTGGGCATTATGCATGATGAGACTTCTCAGGCTTCCCCTGTCAGACACCACAGAAAATTGGCTGTCGGAAGATAGCGACGTTCTCATTTGGTGCAGACTCAGAGCCCATAGTGAAGGTGCAGAATATGCACATAACCAGCATCAGGCAAGACGACCCAGGCGCCTGGAAATACTTTATCCATCACACAACCTCAGGGCTTACAGCAGCGGTAATCGTTTGAATCAACCAGTCCATAAAAGCATTATGACATTGTCTTCTGATGGCCCAGACCATGCTGCGTCACTTTAAACACTTTATAGATGGGATGAGCAGCAACGTGGTGCAGGCTATGTTCAGCATTCTCGTCGATGATATGCTCACCATTGCAGACCCTAGCAGCCTCATTGCCAAGTTCCAGCAAACCTTACAGCGGGCCAGCTGGACTTTGCCATATCTCCACACATATGGCTTATTCCGAGCAACCTGATCGTGAATGTCGAGGATCTGCTGGTTAGGGGTTATAACAACATGATAGTCGAGGGAAATTCCTCCGGTGTCCACTTTGGGATTAACACTGACATAAACTCGGCCACGCATGTCATCATAAGCCCCGTGACCCAGGCATCGTCGCAAGCCTGTGGTACAATCGTTCCAATGCACAGCGTGTTACAAAATCTACTCACATCCTCTGAGGAAAACCCGCCCATCAGCAGTGCTAGCACTGGGACGTTAACCCTGCAAGCCGTGTCAGGTCTGGCTATTGCTGTGCTCGTCACCAGTTTTCTGCGCCACTAGTAACCCTACTCGTAGAGCAATATATCATCCTGACTCTCTTCCAGTGCTGGGGTCGTGGCAAATGAGATTGCCTGAACTAACTTGGCCTGCTTATAATAGTGCAGAGCCTTATTCAACTCAGAGGCAGGGGATGCCATGGATGCCTGCAACTACTGGAGCCCGTCGGACATATACACTAGATACTACTTATTACGCAGCAGCTGCTCGACGACACCGCCGCCCATAATGAGGTATTCGATGAAGCCGATCTGCCCCTTACCAAATCCTGGGTAGATCTTCACAGCTGTCAGCTTCTCTGTTACCTCAGGGTTAGAGAGCTGGGCGAGCTCATCTGGTGACTTCTTCTTGCGGCCCTTCAATTCTGTGCAGAAGACGGCATAGTACATGAGACATAGGTCCATGGCGTAATCTGCTATGTATAGTGCTATAGATATTTCTGAATACCAATCTAAGCAGCTGACAGATGCAGACTGGTTAGAGTTGTTTAGCGCTCTCGAGGAAGAACGCACACGTGTAAATGCCTTGTATACTCAGTGCTTAAACAATGAAGGCAACGGTACAGATTGTAAATCAACTCCCAGAGAGTCAGGCGAATCTCCAGAAGATGGAGACGCTGCTCAAAAGCAAGACCCAGCAGCTATTAACACAGGCTAAACCCCTGGACATTCATCTCGCCAGTAACGTGGCGGCGAATGTGGCCATGGTAAAGATGATGGGCAGTAATGAGGTTATTCCTGCGGCTGGAGCTACCGCCCTGGCTACAGTGGCGAGTACGGTTGTCAACCACTGTCTAGGAATAACACATCCGATCCCAAAAGATCGCCAACGGTGGCGCCTCCTAATACTGTTGCCGCCAAGATTATGGGTGAAAGCATCCCTCTAATGGAAGCCCGGCTCTAGGGCTAGCGACGAGTTCTAGGGCTGAGATCATCATGGCGTATGTCTAGCTTTAAGGTGAGTATATATAGTGGAAGCCTGGCAGGTCCATGACAGAACAGTAACCTATGAGGCATGGCGGGCCATGCCAGAGTCGGTAGCGCATAGTCGATCACACGGACTGATGATTTCCAATTCGCAGAAAGAAGGTAGTTGGCCCGCAAGGCATGCCCCTGCGCAGAGGGCCAGTATTCTGACCACTGCTACCTACTTCCTTGCCCCACTGCCTGGTCTACCTACGCCCATCTGTATCCGTGGGTCCCGCTGGATATGACTAGGTTTAAGCTGCTATATATATCCAACAATGTCTCTATCAGTTACAGACCTAGAGAACAAATACCTAGGTGATCTCGCTCACTTCGGTTCAGAGAAGACTGTTGCCCCTATCTCCTTCCTAGACTTCAATGAGAAGGGAGAACCTCGAGAGATACGATGCATCATCCAAGCCAGAGATCTCATCAGAAGTACTGACCCACTAGGGCAATCAACCATCAACAAGGCCAATACTGTATACAAGAGGATGGGCATCAAAGACAGGGCAGTAATGTGACATATGCTTAGAGTCGACGAGGCTGGTGCCATCAAGGTTATCGCCGAGTCCCACGCACAGGACCTGGTTAAGGATCTCCTGAAACCACGGATCTCATTCCAACAAGATGGCGAGAATCTCAAGGTGGGCACCCTCGACCTGAGACAAGCGAATGCATCAGCAAAGCTCCAACTACCCGAGGTGAAGACGTCATGAGTCTTTGGCCTGCCATTTAAGATCACATAATAAGCATGGCTGCTCGAGCTTGCATCATATGGATACTCGAGTTGCTAGACACTGCGGGCACTGACACAGGCCCTCTGCGTTACCTTATCAGCTCTTGTTGGGATTTCGTGGGTGGCGCCTCTATCGCATAATTCATATCAGCGGGCAGTACAACGCTACCCACACTGCAGGCAAAATAGCTGGTAAAGGAAGTACTGCCATTTAGTCTCATATATAGACGAGGCTATGGCTGAAGAGCTGCTGACCATCCTCCAGGAACATGTTAGCGCCATACAGCAGTAGACCAGATGCTGCTGGCCAGGTGGTGCTGATCATCGCCCCAGCAGGGCACAGGAAAACATCTTGCTACAGACCATGCTCGCCGAACATCTTCAGTCTCGATACATCCTCCTGGTGTCTGACTCCACCACTGAGGTGGTTGACTATAACAATCAGTGGCACAATGATCCACTTACCAAGATGCACAACCACTGATGGAGAAGCTGCTCGCAGCTCGACTAACTGAACCACTTGTTCTAGTTATCGACGACCCCGCAATGGACCAAAAGACAATCACATACCTCAGCAACATCACCAGACGCATTTGGAACACCAGGATCACTGTCTTCATCCTCGTTCAGAAGTATACCTGTGAGATATCGCCAGATATCTGGCACAATACGAGGCTCCTGTACTTTAGTTCAAAGAGTGGTCGTGCCCTGCTTGAGACGATATACGACAGCCTGTGCCTCAAGCATACCAAGCAATACTTCATCGCAGGCGTGCAGGCGGTCGCAGAACTATACCTCCTCATCTTTAGCAACAATGAGACAGGGGAGCTCGCACACTTCAAGCCCTCACTGGAGAAGGCTCAGAACTTCAGCTACAAGTTGAATTCAGCCAGCAAGTGCACATGTCGGACGGGTCGACACGCCTGATGTGTCAGCCCGGATGTGTTTCAGTCTTGAAGAACTTGGGCCATGGTCACCGCTACTTGAGGAACTTCTTCAGAGGTTTGAGGAGCTTCTTCAAAAGCTTGAGGAACTTCTTTAGAAGCTTCCTCCATAGCCTTCCCTGCCCCCAGAGGGTTTGGGCAGGTGTTTCTGAAACTCTATCCACAGAGGACCACTTTCTTCCCCTGACACTTCTCGCGGAAGACCAACTTTGCCAATGCCCTCTTGGCATTTGCCTTGCGAACAGGTTTGATGAGGTAGTCCTGATAGCTCTCATTGGAGAACTTTAAAAATGCCTCCAGATTACTCGCCAGCCACTCGCACCATATTTCGTTGAAGATGTGCCCAATGGCCTCCTTCTGGCCCGCAGCCAACCCCTCCTCTCTACCGTCGGTGTGAACAGTGGGATGCCCAGCCTCATGGCCCTCAGTCACAGCTGCACTGATCTCCGCTCGGAAGTAATCTGTGGCCCAAGCCTGTATATCATCTAACATCTGGTGTTCATCAGCAGTGTGGAGGTGGAATATACAGGCCCGCATGGTCTACTCTATGGCGGTCAGTATCTCCACATCAGACAGAGCTGGGACCTTGGCTCGCTCATGGATAATGTTGACGTCACGAAGTAGTCGTCAGCTCCTGTCAATCAGCAGCTGTACTGGGTTCATCCTGGAGGGTGGAACACGTTTCTTCTGCCCTCCAAAGACGATCTGCTGGAGAACTTTATCAAAACATCACCATTTAAATACCTATATATATACAGATGTGTAAACATGCAGCAGTAAGTGCAGCACCCAGATGGGACAGTTGAACCCATGGCCTCGCATCACACTCATCCTCGAAAGGACTGTCTGACAGTCATTCGACCTAAAATCCATGATGTGATCCCTCTATCCACAGCGGAGAAGTTCATACACATCGCACTTTCAGGACAGAGATTAGGAGCATGAGGCTCAAGTTTAAGCTCAAGAGCACAGGGGTGATGAAAGTAGATATCCCGCAGGTGATGAGCAGGTGGTGAGCAGGTGGGAGATTATGCAGAGCAACACCACCCTGGACGCCACTTATGTGAACGATGAGTACTGGATCCTGGCTCCACTGGCTTGAGAGCCTTCCTACTACGCGAAGGTGAAAGAGTACTATGCCATCCGATGTAATGACGGTTTCACATAATTTGGTTTACAACCAGCCATAGAAATACCTATCGCGGTGGCACTCTTCTCCCTCCTCGAGAGCACACACCTGCATCTGGCGTTGATGCAGGACAAGCTGTTCGTCCGAGGGTTCACCGAACATCTTGATGGAGTAACGATGACCTCTCTGCAACTTCATGTCTGGCATGATGAGAATGACCTGGAAATAAAATGGGCGGGCTCTAGACAACGAATCCTACATGTAGAGTGAGAGCATCAGCAGGTCCAGGCCATGGCTAACCAACGTCAGAGTTGACATTGCAACGAGGTGCCTCGGACTGCGTAGCTGTAGTAGTCATGGTTCAGAAGAGAGGGGTGGTCCAGGAAGTCGGGGAGCTAGACGACTTCAAACTTGCGCTAGCGGGGACCAATGTACTTGGCAAGGTGCGTGATCTGGCTGATTGCTGTCTCTATCGACAGAAAACAAAGCCATATGCCCTACTCCACCTGACCAGTGGCCACGATTATCTCTAGTTGGCGCTCGATGGTCAGTGCCACCTTGGAGGAAAGGACACCATGCCTAACTATGGCAACCAGCTCAGCTTTCAGTTGGGAACCCATTCGGAGAGGGAGTGGGCACCCGCTCGGTTGGTGTAACGGTGATGTACTTTGGATATAGAAAGGTTCACTTCTCACAAAATGGAGGTATTAAGCTTGAACAAGCAGAGAGCATAACTCCAGCAGCTGGCCCAGCTACCACCACAGCTCCTACTACTACTATGGCATCGGCCATCTTCTGATCGCCTAATGCCTCATAGTCGAGCGTCAGCTCGGAGAGATTTACAGCCTCGTAGTACCCATCGAGACTCTCATCGGCCTTCTGGATATTCTGGGTGGCTTGAGCCTTTTGTTGCCGTCGGCGTGCCTACCTTTGGTGCATATGCTCGAGGGACTTGCTGTACTCGAACTTCTCCTAAGACAGCTTCTCCATCGTCTGGTTATGACATTTTCTCTCTACTTCCACCGCCTTATGGTCTGCGAAGCTGAGACAACAGTTCACCAACGCAAACACGCCTGCATTCAAGATTCTAGTTCGTACATCATCTGTCCTCTGGACCTGCTCGAGAGCTGCCTATACAAGTGATTTAAACTCGATATATATATATATATATATATATATATATATATATATATATATATATATATATATATATATATATATATATATATATATATATCGATATGAGGACAGACGATGTACGAACCGGAAGCCTTTGAGGATTATGATAATGATGACAAGGAGTAGGATGAGGCCGACTCTGATGAAGACGTGGACAATGATCAGGATACCTATGGATGAGGACCCCTATAATGAGGACTATGATTGTGATGATTTAGATCCACAATCCCAATGACTAATTCACCGAGCCAAGGGAATTTATTGTACCAACGTGAAGGGCTCTCTTGGCCGAACAATGGCAGTTGGGGCTCTGATTGCTCTGTTCACGACGAAGGCTGGTGAGCCGGCCCACAAAATCGCCAACAATGCTCTCCATGGAGCTGAGAAGATCTCTGAGGCTATTTTAGCCATCGCCTCCGGGGTAGGTACATTCTTTGGCATTGCCAGCCGATGGATCTCATATGTTGCGATAGCACTCGCAGTCATCTGGGCTGCCGAACATTCTCTGCATGACCTCGTCAAGTTGTCTGTTCATCTGTCTAGAGTGTGCCCGAGCTGTACAGGAGATGACGGAAGTCGACGTCAGCGATGAAATCCAAGAGCAGAGTCCTAGCTGTGCTGTTCCTTCCACATGATCGGGGTTGTTCTAGAGGAACATACAAGACCTAAACGTATGCCGTCACCCTCGTCAATGTCGCCAGTGGATACAAGGCATCAGTGCCTCTCACAGTAACGTCCGCAGGCCAGGCGGCGCCGGAGTACCAGATTATCTATGAGGACCTGCAAAATCCCCTCCAGTGGCCATAGTTGCTGCAAGTGGATGAGGGTAAGGAGTTTAGAGGTGGAACTGCAGTCTGCATGCAGAAACATTGTGCGGTGATTAGGCGAGGCGAGGTGGGAAATAACCGTGCTCAGGCCATCGTCGAGCGGTGGATCCTGACACTGGCAGAGAGGCTGTTCCCACATCAGTATGCCCAGGAGATTGCTATCCTAGCTGGCGGTCATTCCAGGGTTTGGTGAGATGGTTGACCATTGTGGTGGAGAGAACCAATACTGAGGTTACTAGGTTGATAGGACAGAAGCCAGTCAAAGTCATTCAACCATCTGCTGTGGCCCAATGCTGAACCTCTGTTCAAGATGTATGCTTGGAGGATAGACTTCTATCCAATTCCCTGATTGGGTATTTGCATGGGCCTGGCAAGTTGGCGGGTGGGCGTAGGCGGGCGACTGATCCCAACTTGTCGATAGATGTACACAAGATTGGCAAGTATATGGAGATGGCTGGACAGCCTACGCTGTGGTACGTGGCATGGTTGGAGAGGAGTCATAGGCGGTCGTGTGTACGGGAGGAGATCGAGCTTATCCCTACAGGCACCCAGCTGACTCCACCCCAGAGAGTAGACATCCTCCACTAACTGTCGCTTGAGCATGTCGCATGATGCTCATACTAGCAGCTCTTCAATGAAAGTATCCTCGTGACCATAAGCCAGTGTGTGAATGCCATCGGGAACGATCCATCAATTTGTGTCTGAGGGGTTGAGGCTTGTTTTGGTCCAGTGGACACCATAGAGGTGGCGACCTTCATTTCGCAGCATGTTCTTACCATGGTGGAAGACCCTTCACTCGAAGAGGCATTCCTTGGCACGGCACATGCCAAATATGTCTACCCACAGCTCTGCACCTACCATTTGCCTTCTTGACTTCCTGCTCACCCAACCACTTGATGGAGTACATCTTCTTGCACAGGCCAACACACTCCTGGATTGGCACGCTGGCACACTAATCCCTCATCTTTCCCAGGACTTTTCTGGTGGCAGCACTGTGTAGCGGGTGTTACTGGGGAGTCACTTGTGTCATATAGGTTGCTCCTCGCAGCCATATCAGCATAGACATCCTCAGTCTGGATCTCCAACAGGAAGCTGTATGTGCCAGTGTACAGGAGCACACAGTTGGCACCATATATAGTCGCTTCAGCTGGTTGTAGTAGATGTCATACATGAGGTGCTTCGAGTGGTCCAGGATGGACATTCCCAGATAGACAGGGCGGTTCAGCAGCAGGCTCATCTTGTACATGTGGAGAACAGCTAGTTCAGCATCAAACACCTTCGCCAGGAGAAGTTGGGCTTGGCTATTGGGTGGCACAGCTTGTCTTCCTCGGATGACCGCACTAGCTTAGCATCCATTAGCATGTGCACGTTCTCCATAGTCTTACCGAAGACGCGTTATTCATCTGCTTGTAGAGATCCTTCTCAAAGTCACTGTCGGACTTCTTATGGAGCTCTGTGTTGAGTCAGATGTATGGCTCCATCAACGGTAGGAACTAGACTGAGTCGATGAACCGCAGCTGATGGAAGCTGAACGAGATGTACGTTTCCATATTGTTGGTGATGCTGTTGATCTGTCCCTCTTTTTGGGAGATGGCCTACATTATGAGGTGAGAATCATACCCCAGCAGGTTGTGGAACACGACCGGGATGGTGGTGGTCTTAGCATTGAGGTGCAGCTTTAGATTACACACATTGTGTGCTGCTCCCCGTTAGAGACCAGTGATGTGGCAGTGATCTCTGACACTGTCCCCATCCACTGGTCTGCTGCACATATAGCAACTGACCATGGTGTTATGAGCTCGCCAGTCCTCTTTAGTTATCTCCACCGGTCTAGAGTGGGAGAGCAAGGCCGTCATCTGTATCTCTTCCCATGTCAATCAATCCAGGAAGTGCTTAGTTACATCTTCTCCTCGTGTATGCATGAGAACCCACAGCTCTCATGGTGTTGTGTTTTATATGTCCCGTGATTCTTCTCCATGGGGAGGGTGATCTTTAGAGCAAGACAGAACTTCACCCCTTCAGGTCGATGACCTCTCCAACCAACTTCCTCTCGATCTTGTCCACGTGTTTATCCAGGAAAGCTGTTGGATCTTTTTCCCCATGCCCAGGAAGTTCCCATTCTCGCAGATAGTTCTGGCTTGCATGCAGGAACTACACAAATCCTAGGGGTAATGTCCATAACAGGTGTGTGTACCTATTGCGTTTCTCTAATATGGGGATTTGGTTGGTATCACATGCTTGTGGGGAGCAGCCTGTGGTGGGCAGGCCTCTGGTGGGGTGGTGGGGCAGACAGCCAGACATACCACTGACAGACTGTTCACAAATCAAGTCGTCCAGCGTGCTCTACTATCTGGCAATACTGTTTACAGTTTACACTAGACCTATCAAATATATAGCTAGATTTGAGCCAGTGATTCTTAAAGTGTAATTTGACATATAAACGAATAATGTATTAGCTATCTCTGCCATACATGCATTAACAAACATAGCCTAGATTTAGCTGATACCCTGTTATGCTTTATTTATGATATGAAATTAATATCCTGTTAGGAAAAAATGTGTACACTGCTGTAATATCCTTGTCTATGTCTAAATATTTTGTAACAGTATTGTCCTTTGTAGGTGTTTTATGAGGATAGTATTACGTCGGTAAGAACTGTAGTGTGTACAATTGTATGTGATTGGGAGTAATATTTCACGAATTCGCATGGTTCGCACCAGTTTCACAGAGGAGAGGGAATATATGCCTACCGATAGCCATCAGTAATACCAGTAAGCATACATGTATACATATTATAAACTGCTGTAGACTGTTGTCAATAATTTCAAAATGTTGTTATCAGTGCATTATCAGTCCGATTGATCTGTTTGCTATTATCGCAGAACAATTCATAAAAGTTGAATGTCATTATCTGTGGGCTAGTTATCAGTTGTTGGCTCACTTCATAATGCCGCCGAATTAAACCATGGTTAAAATCTCTCAAAAGACCGCAGCTAGATGGCACCCAGTTTCGAACAAAAATGGTGCGCACTAGTGTAGTGGTACAATGACAGAAATATGAGCAATAGGAATCACATAAAACCCCTGAGGAAAAGAGAGAAGTGAGAGAGCGAGAGAGAGAGAGGGAGAGAGAGAGAGAGAGAGAGAGAGAGAGAGAGAGAGGGAGGGAGGGAGGGAGAGAGAGAGAGAGAGTTAGAGGGAAAGGCCAGCTGGCCAGTGATATTGCAGGGGGTTCTTCCAGACAGTGGGGTACAGGAGTTGTGTGTGTTTGCCACGCCTTTTTTCTGTATGTAATGTGTGGATGCTCACAGGTGATCGGTATAGCACTAAGGACGTGTCGCTAAATGGGTCTTCGGACGAGCTGCTGCAACATTAACACATCTCTGTTCTGACAGCCCACCTCCCTCTTGTGGCCGCCGATCAGCGATCCTCTGTTCTGCGAGCGTTCTGTTCTAGCAGCCTTAATCTATCTACTACTGGTGTGCATCAAACTCTGCTTATTTAGCAGCCTTTTCATCATCGGTTATATTGCCACAACTAAAGCAAAAAGTGGCACTCATCCATTTTCCGGTTATGGCTTACCACGATCTGGGAAATATGTGTGGAGCACATTCCAATAGTAATTGCATGCTGTTCACAGTATAGCACATACATTTCCGTTATGCTTAGATCCTTTTCTAAAAAAACTTCTTGTCTCTGTATTTCCTCCTGGCATAATGTGACTCCATTGCTGGAAATTAATTTATGTGTGCTTGTACACTTTCACACAGTCTATCTGGTAATGGGGTATGTTTTCCACGTGTATCACTGTTGGCTTGCCCTGCACCTGCAGAGTAAATGTGGCAGTCTTCTCCCCGATGGCTAGCCTCTTAACAAAAACAGCCTTACACACCTTAACTTGTTGACCGTCGACCGTAAAGAAATAATGAATTGTTTGCTTCCTTTTGCTGTCCACTTTTTTCTTCCGTGAGGTCTCTTTGCACAGAACATGGCAAGATGTATAGTCCCGCTGGCGTTGGATGTCTCCCACCTGCCAATAATTCCTAAACAATATATCCTTCATTTCATCTGGGAGCCTTTCATTGCAGTGATTAACACATTGGCCACATCCATGGTAGGTAATGTGTCTTCATTCCACCTTCTTGTCCCTCCACCTCACATACTCCTCAGGTTTAGTGTCAGCTTTCTAATGTTATGTTTCCACTGATCTTTATATCGAGCAAGTTTCCGTTCACACAAGGGTAAATGTTGACTATTTTGTGCATTGACTTACACGTTTGTGTCACGCTGCATAAGGGGAATTCGATCACCATCTGAGATCCCAGGTTCAGCAGTATCGACAATAGCACGAGTGACCTGCACTGCACCAAGTTCTGGCAGGTCAGGATAGGCAGTAACCATGGTGGCACAATTGAGCTGCTTAGGTACAAGTTCTGGCATTCCTAGATTGGCAGTATCGACGGTGGTATAAAGGGATGGTTAAGCAACACGCTGTGGCAGCCACTGATCGGCAGTATCGACAGGGGCACCATTAGATCGTGCAGCAATTCCTTCTGACATCCCATGTGAGGCAGTATCGACAATGACACTATTTGGTAATGCTTTGCTGTGTGCGTTGACAATGCCTGCAATACATACCACCATCTGTGCTGCCCTCTGAGTCTGATGGCTTGTATTCATCTTCAGATGACAGGATTTCTTCAGAATCTGCAAACAGGAATTGATATTTGCACATGGCCAGCTGTCACTTGTGAGGTTGCGTTTCTCTAATGTGTGCACTTACGACATTACGTTAGTAATCATCTGAGCATATTTACACTTGCGATCATCGTATACTTACTGTTTCCCCAGTAAATGATCATGTTGCTTGCTACATTTTTACACATTAAATGGGGAACCCTGTAGGTGCAAAAACCTGGTTTTGGTAGACATGTCACTTGCGACATTGTGTTATTCATGGGGCGAATTGTTAGCATTTAATATGGCCATATGGCCGTACCGAGGTATCAAGAGCCAGAACGTTGGTGTGTGTGTACAATTCAAACTATAATGCGAAGATCAACGTATATACAGAGTGAGGAAAATTCACAGAAAAAGTAATACATGAATTTGAATTTATACTTGTATTTAGGGTAGTAAGAAATTAATAAATAGCAATATGTTTCGATACACATCTAACACAAGAATTGTACTCAGGGTGTGAAGCCACTTCTTGGCTTCAAACTCACTAGCAAACTGCCCTTGTTAGATTTGTATTGAAACCAATTGGCGTGAATGATAGATATTTCGGAAAGGCACACATTTCCCAAATGTTGATATAATCCATCAACGAGTGATAAACCGTTCCCCGACTTTATTGCCCCATACATGTATGTCTCAATGGGTTCAAAATAAGGCAAGGACAAGAATATCTAAGGTGTGATAACTTCATATCCCTAGCTCACAGTGATATTCCCTAAAGGAACAGTTCACCAATGTAGGTATTAATCCAAGAACATATATTGGAATGTGTCAACATGGCTCACAGACTATAGACAACTATCAGATGACAGCCAGACCATTGCATAAATTCGCTAAAAGTTCCTTGATGGCATTAACATCGGTATTGTAGGTTTGTGGAAAAGATATTACTACATATGCCAATAGTGTCATGGGCAGTGTTGGGGCCGCAATATCTCCAGACATGTGAATACATATTAGGTGTTTATGGCCAGATATGGGGGTAAATACATCCCTGTAATCTGCAGACAAATGCAGAATGTATTTGCATTACTATCAGAAATATTGCCTCAGCAACGTGTGAGTGATTACTGTATTCTGCCGATGCAGTAGTAGAAATATCCCACAGCTACAATCAGTCCTTCGCTTTTGCCCACTGTGTCTTGTCCTCAGGCGAAATACTTAGCTTCCGCAGGCCCATTCTTGACGTACGTGTACCGAGTCCTGCTTCCTTGAGGTCACCTCGTAGCACGCTTAGCAGATTTATCCAATGACCTCCTCTACTGGCTTTGTATTTGCTGGCTCTGAGTAGGTCGACTCCCAAGGCTCTCTCTGCTGGTGTCTCTGCTGGCATCCTTAGTGCATGGCCAAAAATGGACCATCTTTGCTGGGTGACTTTTACAGACAGCGGCGCCGGATTGCACATCTTGTATAGCGCATCGTTGGAAATTATGCTGTCTGCCCAGCAGCAATGTGTAGTGCACCATTATTAGGTGACTGAGATGAGAGGCTTTCACGGACGCAGCTAGCTGTGAATACATTAACGCAGTAACGGATTTAGCATAATGGTGTATTCAAGACACTATGGCATACTGATATCAGTTATAGTGAGATCAATAATATATAATAACCATTACACTCCCAAAGTTATTTATAAGGAAAATCTACTTGGGCACTTCACTGGTAGTGTTAATCACAAAGAGGCTGTACTGCAGTCACTCATCTTAAACTGATGCCATCTTGAGGGTCGACTACCTTGTAGCTTTGCAATTGTACACATGGCATGCAACTGTGTGTGTGTGGATTCTGATTCTGACACAAGTTGAAGCTGTGTATTTCTAAATGCTATAATTGCCATACCAATACAGGAATCCAATGATAGCTGTGGCCCGCCCATCTCTAGCTAAACTGCTTCCACGCTGTGTCTGTGTTGGGATAGATCGATCCCTGCACTCCCCAAGACATACACGTCATACAGTCTACATCTCACATAGTTGCTTTTGACATGATATGATTGGCTGAGAAACGGGATGCCCCAATTGGCATGTACGATCCACAAAATGAGCAAATCGTAAAGTCGGCACTTTTCTCATTCATACACGGAATGAATGGTATATCTCTTAGATATCATTACAATGCACTGTATGGGCAAGTCGTGTGGATACTTCCTGGGACCATGTTGAGTTATGCAATACAAACTCAATTTGTGAAAGCTGTTGCTGTATTAACCATCACACTGACGGCAAACACTACATACGAAATTGTACCTGTTAACTACACTGCCACTCGACACTACACATTATACAAGAAACAGCCTATAGGTTAATCAATTCCAATTTGTTAAGTTGTTCGCATTCAAACAAGCTGAGCAATACAACAGTTTTCTGTGATCAAGGCGATCCCAAATAACCGGTTGTAGTGTAATGGCATTGGGTATATACTTGATTAGCTAAATCTTACACGTCCATGTTCTACATCCACATTTCATGGAGCAGTATATTTTCCAATGTAATCAACAGCCGTATTCTGAAAAGCATAGAAAGCTGATATCTCAGAATGCAGTCACTGATCCCAGTGCTGTTTTACTTGACACTGCACATGGGGGCATTCTCTTTAAGTTAATGCTAACATGGAGACGCCATTAGTTGACACCACCGGTAGCGTTGTGTAGTTGCTGATAATGCACTGTGTCGATTTACTTGACACGAATTCCGGTTATTGTTGTATTCGATATTTACAAAATCTGGTTAATGCGTCTATATAAGCAAATCATTATATCGGTGTATGACTATACACTATTGCCAGAAAATATAATGAGTCAGCGTGTTAATCTCCGCTGTGCATGAAAAAGTTGTGACTGAAAAAAAGCCACCACAAATATATTTCAAGAGAAACGTAAATGGCTATGGGTATGCATTTTCTCATGGCCACTGTTGTGCGAATCAACTGAAGTAGTCACATGTATTGAGTAGTATTTCAGAGAGTCTAATATATACAAACAGTAATTTTGGAATTTGGCTCAACACAATTCACCAATCACTTCTTATTTAGAGCTATCAATTTGAGTTTTAAATAGGTCTAGTAATAGATTTTCAATGATAAGGAAATTGTTATCAGAGAAACACAGTTAACCACGAGGGTGACTTTTATGCTACTGGTGGGGAATGTTGCACTAAATCAGAAGTGGTTCTTCCAACGGGCATTTCCAGAGTAATGACGTCATATGACGCCATAATTCGGTAAGCGGCGTGTAGGATGACGTCATAATCACTACGGTCTAAATCATTATATACAGCCTGTATTTAACTCTTAAAAGCCCGACACGTTGTACGAATTGTATGTTTGTATTATTTAATAGCCATAGGTTGCAACAACACCCCGTCAAATTTGTTTCAAAATATTCAACAGCTTACCTGCATAGTTATCTGGAAATTGATAGACAGGGAGTTCAGAGACCGCTCGATGCCAATACGAGCGAGGGGTGGGTGGAGCTTAGCTAGAGAGGGGCGGGGCATAGCTAAAAATGGGTAAGTCCATTGACTACTCAGAAATAATAGATTTACATATGTTTAGCTGTAATTGGGAGAGACATGGCTACTCATACTGGGCCACTGATAATGCAGGTTACTGTGCCAGCACTGGGCCAATACCCGGCCCAATGAACCCTGTATTTGTACAGTACCAGCCGAATAACATGTGTTATAGGGAAAAATTCATGTCCATGATGAACTATTTGAAATTGGCCATGCAGTTCACGTGCCATCAAATTATATGCATTTGTAGGGGGAGAACTGATTGCATTGTCATTAGTTATGATTGTATAATCGTCATTCGATAGACATCTGTTTTTTATTATATTGGTTCGGTGGTCTTATTAAAACGTTGTCTATACGTACACAAAACATGTCTTCAGGATATCGGCGGCAATATGATATTTACAGTTGGGGGGAATTTATTGCTGGGAGTGCCATTCGGATCAGACGCCATTTTATAACAGCATTATCTCGTTTCGTGCTGGGAAGAAGTCTGCTAGATAGTTTATGCATGTATGGGCACAATGACTTATACGTTCGGTTATGCATTGATGACATGTATGGAATACATCTGCATTACAACACACAACTGACGGCAATATGGCTGCTGTAACGTGCAGACAGACCCCAGTAATAAATGCCTGGGATGAGAAGCTGTTATGAGTATAGGAGTTGGTTAATACATTATCGCAGTAATTCATGAATCCATTTCCTCACACAGTCATATTACGCCGTAATCAACTACGTGACGCGAAGGCTAACGGTATATGCATGATGCCATGCATTACTTGATATAGTCCGTCTTTAACACTTGCTAGCCAGAAACGTTGTAAGTCTTTAACATTTACTACACATTCTGTTGACTAGTTTGAAACTAATTACACTGGGCGCTGCTGCCGCAACAGTGCCCAGTCAATTTAGTTTCAAAGTATTCAACAGGTTTCCCTGTATGGTGTAATGGAAATTGATAGTTATGGAGTTCAGGCATCAAGCGATCCCAACACAGACGAGTTATGGGTGGAGTTTAGCTAATGATTGGCAGGGCATAGCTAAAACTGGAATGGAACATTGCTTTGGCATTATACGAGACGCTATGACAGATCTGTGTCAATTGTATCGAGATAGATAAGGATTTAATAAACATTACACTCTCAAAGTTGCTTATCAGTGGCAACTCGGTAAGCATTACAATGGTGTCATTTAGAGCAGGCTGATAGTAATCAAACCACCCATTTTAAAATAGTACCCAGCCAACTGTCTCGCAGTATGGTACCGTCGGATGCTGACCGGTACTTCAAATGGCACTGCATATTTGAAGCTATACTAGTAGCATACCAAGTGCCATGGTCAATATGGAAACAGCACAAAGCACATAATTTAATTAGTAATCTGAGAACTCTAATTAAGCTAGTATGTGTGTACTTATTTTGAAAGTAATTCACATTGAGCTCGGAGTAAGCTGCTACATGGACATTGCGTGGGAGTTATTAAAGAACAATTGACAGTTTTCTCGCTGGTACGAAATAGGAAATTTACTTAGACCTCATTGCAATGTGCTATATGAGTAAGTCTTGTTGAGTGTAGGGTTACTTGCCAGAAAATATGTTGATTTATCAAATGCAAGCTCAATTCGTGAGAGTTCTTGTTTTATTAAGCGCCGTGTGAATGACTAATACGCAAATGGCAAATGGTAGGACAGAATAATACCAACATGCTCAGCTTTAGAGATGATCAGCAATGGTATTCTAGTCTGTCCATCAATCATATGGCGCTATACTCAACTGCGTGACGTGTATGCTGACGTCATAATTAATTACGTCATAAATGGTTCGATTAAGTCGGTTTTGAACGCTTACTAGTTCGTCATGTTGAAAAAGTGTATGATATACTATTTAATATACATTCTGTCGATCTTCTTCTTCTCCTTTTCGATCGCTGGTATCACACTTGGAGAGCCGTTCTCAAGATGAAAGCTGTGGTTTTCTGCAGTTCTTCCACAGGCCCATACAGCTTTTCAAGAAAAGAGGTTGGCAAAGGCCAGATTTCTTCTCTCAGCAGCTGATACGTACTGCAACATTGAAGTATATGCTCTGTGGTCTGTTCTGCTTCTCCACAAGGGCAAGCGGGCGATGCCGTAAGGTGGAACCGCCTGTACATGTGTTGGTTTAGTCTGTTGTGTCCAGTTCTGAGACGAAAAATGGTCACTTGCTCTGGCCTCGAGAGATGATGATAGGCATCTTCTGATTGAGGTGATCTTTAGAGTGACTTGATGATAGTCTTCATCTCTGTATGGGTAACCATGTTTTCTGTCTGATTCTCTTCTGCACCCACCTTTGCCATCTTGTCTGCTTCCTCATTTCCTTGGACTCCACAGTGCGAGGGGATCCACTGCAATGCTATCCGAAAGCATTTGATGGGTTGTAGTGCTTCTTCAAGTTGTGACAGCTTACCTTTGGCGATCGCCCCACGGACGGAGCTGGCATCAGGTAAAAAGACAATCTGTGCAACAGGGTCTGCTGTTCTGCTGATGGTATCAGCTGCATGCACCAGTGCTTCGACTTCAGCTCTGTATTTTGTGCAATGTGTGCCTGTCGGTATTGCAGCAGACCCATGTTGTCCGTTTGGATACTGTATGTGCAGCCAAGCACCTCCGCTCCTAATTGCATCATTGGCTGATCCATCTGTGTAGATCCTTATCCATGTCTCCTGAGGGTACATTTCTTCCAGCATGGCTAGGATCAGGGCCTTCTTGCTCACATCAGTGTGTTCATCTTTCGTTGTGAGATGAGGTACTGTGGTGCGAATAGCTATGCTCTCTAGTTTGTTTTCCCAGGGTGGAGGATCAAGGGTGTGGTTTGAGTCTTCTATTTGTGCTGGCAACATTTCTTGGTGTTTCCTTTGAAGTGATTTTGTCTCTTTCACAAAACTTGCTATTTTAAGTCATCTTGATGACAGCTGTGCTTGCCTGATCTTCATCGGGTGGTTCAAAGTGTGGTCGTACGGCACCTAGGTAGATGGCGTTGAGGATCCTTTCATTGGCACCCCACTTTGTTCCTGCCAGCTTCCTCATGATGTTTAGCTTTCTTCTGGCCTTTGCCTCTGCGTTCTGGATGTGCTACTTCCATGTCAATCTTCTGTCATAGGTGACGCCCAGGTATGTCTGCTGGTCCGCATACTCGAGTGGAGTACCGCCCAGTGTCAGATTGCCAACCTTGGTGTTGGTGGACAGTGAGAATAGCATGGCCGATGATTTTTCTTTGTTGATGGTAATACACCAGCGATTGGCCCAAGCTGTAATTGTGTCCAAGACGAGCTGCATTCTGTACGTGACAGTCGTTGTGTACTCCTCGGTGTACCAGAATACGAGGTCATCTGCAAAGAGGGCTGCTTGGATTCCATTGGACAGCTCTGCTAGAACGTCGTTAATGAAGAGGATGCACAGGGTTGGTGATAATACCCCGCCTTGTGGCACCCCTTGTCTCAGCAATACATGCTGTCCAGGTGGCCATCCACCAGCACCCTAGCTCTGCGATTGTGTAGGTATGACTTGTTCCATCGGAACATGTTGCCACCGATGCCTGTGAGCCGGAGCTTCACGAGGAGGCCATCTTTCCACAGCTTGTCAAATGCTTTCTGCAGATCGATAAAGGCCGCTAGCATCACCTCCTTGGCTTGAAACGGTCCTCTATGACCTGTGCAAGATGTGTTGTTTGATCTGCTGTGCTCCTGTATCTTCTGAAGCCGGCCTCCTCTGAAACTATAATGTTCTCCGACTCCAGGTACCACTGCAACCGCTGGTTGACGATGCGCTCCATGGTCATGCATATGCAGCTCGTAAGCCCGATAGGACGCTAGCTCAGCACTTTCGTCTTGCTCTTCCCTTTTGTCAGAATAGGAGTCATTCTGGCTTCCTTCCAGCACTGAGGAACCTCTCCATTGGTCCAACTGAGATTAAAGATGTCTAGCAACTAGGGAGAGATGTATTACCAAGGTGTAGGATCATTTCATTCGTAATGCCATCTGGCCCTGGAGATTTCTTCTTCTTCAATTGGCAGATAGCCTTCTTCAGTTCTGCTAAACTAATACCAACTGTCATTGCATCATGAGTGCTGGTGTCTGTTTTTTCCTTTTGCTCTTTTCTAACCTCTTTTTGATGCATTCATGGTATAGAAATGTTGCTTTCTCTTACATATGCCTTCGCAAAGGCATCTGCAGCCATCTTTCTAGTCAGTCTTTGTCCATCTTCTTCAAGAGTAATCTTCTCTCCCCCGACACCCTCATCATTCAGTGCTTTAGTCACTCTCCATAGCTTTGCGGTGTCTCTCTCTCTCTCTCAATTAAACCTTGCCGTATTTTCCCTCCAGCTTCATCTTTTGGCCTCCAGCTTGGTCTTTAGATACCTGGCTTTAGTTTGTTGTAGCTAGAAGTGGGTTTCATGACAGGGATTACCATCTGCATCTTATCTGGCCTTGCCTAGTTTATCATGTGCTGCTTGCAGTTCTGTTGTCCAGTAGGGGCAGTAGTTTTTCCTGAACCCTCGAGAAATCGCTTCGTTGGCAGCCTTGATGATACTTGAAGTAAATTCCCTGACCACATTCTTGATGTTTCTCCCTTATACTGCTATATTTTGGGTAAGCTCATTGGA
>CM067366.1:17815955-17930955 GCA_034401795.1 Chaetoderma sp. LZ-2023a | reverse complement strand
CGCTCGCTCACTCACTCACTCACTCACTCACTCACTCACTCACTCACTCACTCACTCACTCACTCACTCACTCACTCACTCACTCACTCACTCACTCACTCACTCACTCACTCACTCACTCACTCACTCACTCACTCACTCACTCACTCACTCACTCACTCACTCACTCACTCACTCACTCACTCACTCACTCACTCACTCACTCACTCACTCACTCACTCACTCACTCACTCACTCACTCACTCACTCACTCACTCACTCACTCACTCACTCACTCACTCACTCACTCACTCACTCACTCACTCACTCACTCACTCACTCACTCACTCACTCACTCACTCACTCACTCACTCACTCACTCACTCACTCACTCACTCACTCACTCACTCACTCACTCACTCACTCACTCACTCACTCACTCACTCACTCACTCACTCACTCACTCACTCACTCACTCACTCACTCACTCACTCACTCACTCACTCACTCACTCACTCACTCACTCACTCACTCACTCATCACTCACTCACTCACTCACTCACTCACTCACTCACTCACTCACTCACTCACTCACTCACTCACTCACTCACTCACTCACTCACTCACTCACTCACTCACTCACTCACTCACTCACTCACTCACTCACTCACTCACTCACTCACTCACTCACTCACTCACTCACTCACTCACTCACTCACTCACTCACTCACTCACTCACTCACTCACTCACTCACTCACTCACTCACTCACTCACTCACTCACTCACTCACTCACTCACTCACTCACTCACTCACTCACTCACTCACTCACTCACTCACTCACTCACTCACTCACTCACTCACTCACTCACTCACTCACTCACTCACTCACTCACTCACTCACTCACTCACTCACTCACTCACTCACTCACTCACTCACTCACTCACTCACTCACTCACTCACTCACTCACTCACTCACTCACTCACTCACTCACTCACTCACTCACTCACTCACTCACTCACTCACTCACTCACTCACTCACTCACTCACTCACTCACTCACTCACTCACTCACTCACTCACTCACTCACTCACTCACTCACTCACTCACTCACTCACTCACTCACTCACTCACTCACTCACTCACTCACTCACTCACTCACTCACTCACTCACTCACTCACTCACTCACTCACTCACTCACTCACTCACTCACTCACTCACTCACTCACTCACTCACTCACTCACTCACTCACTCACTCACTCACTCACTCACTCACTCACTCACTCACTCACTCACTCACTCACTCACTCACTCACTCACTCACTCACTCACTCACTCACTCACTCACTCACTCACTCACTCACTCACTCACTCACTCACTCACTCACTCACTCACTCACTCACTCACTCACTCACTCACTCACTCACTCACTCACTCACTCACTCACTCACTCACTCACTCACTCACTCACTCACTCACTCACTCACTCACTCACTCACTCACTCACTCACTCACTCACTCACTCACTCACTCACTCACTCACTCACTCACTCACTCACTCACTCACTCACTCACTCACTCACTCACTCACTCACTCACTCACTCACTCACTCACTCACTCACTCACTCACTCACTCACTCACTCACTCACTCACTCACTCACTCACTCACTCACTCACTCACTCACTCACTCACTCACTCACTCACTCACTCACTCACTCACTCACTCACTCACTCACTCACTCACTCACTCACTCACTCACTCACTCACTCACTCACTCACTCACTCACTCACTCACTCACTCACTCACTCACTCACTCACTCACTCACTCACTCACTCACTCACTCACTCACTCACTCACTCACTCACTCACTCACTCACTCACTCACTCACTCACTCACTCACTCACTCACTCACTCACTCACTCACTCACTCACTCACTCACTCACTCACTCACTCACTCACTCACTCACTCACTCACTCACTCACTCACTCACTCACTCACTCACTCACTCACTCACTCACTCACTCACTCACTCACTCACTCACTCACTCACTCACTCACTCACTCACTCACTCACTCACTCACTCACTCACTCACTCACTCACTCACTCACTCACTCACTCACTCACTCACTCACTCACTCACTCACTCACTCACTCACTCACTCACTCACTCACTCACTCACTCACTCACTCACTCACTCACTCACTCACTCACTCACTCACTCACTCACTCACTCACTCACTCACTCACTCACTCACTCACTCACTCACTCACTCACTCACTCACTCACTCACTCACTCACTCACTCACTCACTCACTCACTCACTCACTCACTCACTCACTCACTCACTCACTCACTCACTCACTCACTCACTCACTCACTCACTCACTCACTCACTCACTCACTCACTCACTCACTCACTCACTCACTCACTCACTCACTCACTCACTCACTCACTCACTCACTCACTCACTCACTCACTCACTCACTCACTCACTCACTCACTCACTCACTCACTCACTCACTCACTCACTCACTCACTCACTCACTCACTCACTCACTCACTCACTCACTCACTCACTCACTCACTCACTCACTCACTCACTCACTCACTCACTCACTCACTCACTCACTCTCACTCGGCTCACTCACTCACTCACTCACTCACTCACTCACTCACTCACTCACTCACTCACTCACTCACTCACTCACTCACTCACTCACTCACTCACTCACTCACTCACTCACTCACTCACTCACTCACTCACTCACTCACTCACTCACTCACTCACTCACTCACTCACTCACTCACTCACTCACTCACTCACTCACTCACTCACTCACTCACTCACTCACTCACTCACTCACTCACTCACTCACTCACTCACTCACTCACTCACTCACTCACTCACTCACTCACTCACTCACTCACTCACTCACTCACTCACTCACTCACTCACTCACTCACTCACTCACTCACTCACTCACTCACTCACTCACTCACTCACTCACTCACTCACTCACTCACTCACTCACTCACTCACTCACTCACTCACTCACTCACTCACTCACTCACTCACTCACTCACTCACTCACTCACTCACTCACTCACTCACTCACTCACTCACTCACTCACAAGCGCGCACGCACGCACGCACGCACGCACGCACGCACGCACGCAGACACGCACGCACGCACGCACGCACGCACGTACGCACGCACGCACTCACTCACTCACTCACTCACTCACTCTCTCTCTCTCTCTCTCGGCTCGCTCGCTCGCTCGCTCACTCACTCACTCACTCACTCACTCACTCACTCACTCACTCACTCACTCACTCACTCACTCACTCACTCACTCACTCACTCACTCACTCACTCACTCACTCACTCACTCACTCACTCACTCACTCACTCACTCACTCACTCACTCACTCACTCACTCACTCACTCACTCACTCACTCACTCACTCACTCACTCACTCACTCACTCACTCACTCACTCACTCACTCACTCACTCACTCACTCACTCACTCACTCACTCACTCACTCACTCACTCACTCACTCACTCACTCACTCACTCACTCACTCACTCACTCACTCACTCACTCACTCACTCACTCACTCACTCACTCACTCACTCACTCACTCACTCACTCACTCACTCACTCACTCACTCACTCACTCACTCACTCACTCACTCACTCACTCACTCACTCACTCACTCACTCACTCACTCACTCACTCACTCACTCACTCACTCACTCACTCACTCACTCACTCACTCACTCACTCACTCACTCACTCACTCACTCACTCACTCACTCACTCACTCACTCACTCACTCACTCACTCACTCACTCACTCACTCACTCACTCACTCACTCACTCACTCACTCACTCACTCACTCACTCACTCACTCACTCACTCACTCACTCACTCACTCACTCACTCACTCACTCACTCACTCACTCACTCACTCACTCACTCACTCACTCACTCACTCACTCACTCACTCACTCACTCACTCACTCACTCACTCACTCACTCACTCACTCACTCACTCACTCACTCACTCACTCACTCACTCACTCACTCACTCACTCACTCACTCACTCACTCACTCACTCACTCACTCACTCACTCACTCACTCACTCACTCACTCACTCACTCACTCACTCACTCACTCACTCACTCACTCACTCACTCACTCACTCACTCACTCACTCACTCACTCACTCACTCACTCACTCACTCACTCACTCACTCACTCACTCACTCACTCACTCACTCACTCACTCACTCACTCACTCACTCACTCACTCACTCACTCACTCACTCACTCACTCACTCACTCACTCACTCACTCACTCACTCACTCACTCACTCACTCACTCACTCACTCACTCACTCACTCACTCACTCACTCACTCACTCACTCACTCACTCACTCACTCACTCACTCACTCACTCACTCACTCACTCACTCACTCACTCACTCACTCACTCACTCACTCACTCACTCACTCACTCACTCACTCACTCACTCACTCACTCACTCACTCACTCACTCACTCACTCACTCACTCACTCACTCACTCACTCACTCACTCACTCACTCACTCACTCACTCACTCACTCACTCACTCACTCACTCACTCACTCACTCACTCACTCACTCACTCACTCACTCACTCACTCACTCACTCACTCACTCACTCACTCACTCACTCACTCACTCACTCACTCACTCACTCACTCACTCACTCACTCACTCACTCACTCACTCACTCACTCACTCACTCACTCTCTCACTCACTCACTCACTCACTCAGTCACTCACCAACTCACCCCCCCCCCCACTCCACCCACTCACTCACTCACTCACTCACTCACAATTGTGTACAATTTGATGTCAATCCTGGCCGTCAGATTTAAAGCAATGCAATAATAACACCAACTTTTGAATACTGCACATGTGTTTGCAATGTGCAGCCGAATCCAAGATAACACTGTGTCTTCGATGATGGTGACAATTCAAAGGAAATGTAAATACATATCTTCAGTGATTTCCGTATGGCTGATGTTGCGCGTGTAGACCAGTCCAGCCATTGCCTTGGAGACAAGTCATCATCTGTTCACTATGGGTCAAACAAGCTAACCAATCATTCCTTAATTGGAGCTGCTGCTTTGCCTTTGAATTACATCCAATAATGAATTAATGCGCCGTGACGTCTGATTCAGCCATTGTTAACCAATTAATGCCTAAATTTGTTCAAAAAATTAAAATATTTACTTTTTGAATGTCCATCAGCAGGCCTAGAGAAGACAATTTTTTAAAATGTTCCCCTGTAATGATTGGCTCGGTTAACGAGCTAGTCATTCCAGTGATAATTCCCCAAGAACACTGCATAGGCCGGTTTTGGCCGCCTTCGTCGTGAAAAAATGATATCAATATTCGATATAATCGTGCAGGTGGGTGTTTGAATAGCCTGAACATAGTGCAGCGGCCAGGGATGGTATTTGATCGGATACCCCTACCCATCTTAGAACAAATTACAACCTATTATTTTCATCTCTCTGATATGTGGCATTTAAGAAATGGATGGTGTGTTCCAATATTTTATGTTCTTTGGTGTTTTCTGGTGATGGTGTCATGGTACCAGTTATCGCTACGTAGATAATACCGATAAATATCCAAAATGGCACATCTTGTTTATTTAAGGACACACACGTATACAATTGGCCCTGCTGTTCCCCATATCTGACAATAAATACCTAATATTTTACTGACCATTTTCATATTGTTTTTCCCCACATTTTACGAAAAATAAGGCAATTTTCTATTACATAATCAACGTGAAAAATGAAACACTAAAAACAGCTTTAATGTTTTTGATACTGCTGCTGGTACCCTGAAGAAGCACATGGCAGACATACATGATTCGTCATGTGTGCACGTTTCAGATGAACAATTAGATATTGACCGTTGTGCAGAATATGTTCCCAATATAATATATGACTTTGTGCCTGAGCAGTAAGTCGTATATGAATGTCACAAGCTGCAGCAATGAAGATGTGCTTAAGAAAAATCTTAAAGTGATTGCATTATGTCACAATATCATATCACAGTGTCAGCAAGTACGTATTGCTATGCCAGTGGGTTTGTCACTACGGACACATCATAACTTTGGAAGCCAACAGTTGATTGGTGTACTATTTTCTCTCAGATGTAGACGTGTTGGTACACCTGGGGCTGTTGAGCAGGTTGGCCAGGTTGATAGGGTTTACATACCGCAAGGACTAAATAATTTAGTCACCAGACGGAACACCTAGTGTTGATGCGACCATTGACACGTTCGACCAAAATGAAGCTACATTGGATGGAAAGTCAACGACACATGGCATGGCTGCTGTTCTGTATCACAAAGAGGATGCTCAGCCAGCAGTGCATCGGCAGACGAAGAAATTGCTCGCTGGTCCAGATAGCTTCGTTTCGGAGATTCTTCACAGGTAAACATCAAGTATTATGAGATAAAACCATGATTAGCCTATCCAATCATTAGATCAGAATATCTCAATTTCAAATCAATCATGAAGGCAATATGTTGAATGCTTACACATTGATGTGGTTGGAGGATTTTGCTGCCTTAGGCTTCAACAGCTACCAGTTAATTTAATGTAAAAGTTTACAACCGTTTTCAAGAGAAAAGTGTTTACATAAAACAAGTAGTAGTAGTAGTAGTAGTAGTAGTAGTAGTAGTAGTAGTAGTAGTAGTAGTAGTAGTAGTAGGAGTAGGAGTAGTAGTAGTAGTAGTAGTAGTAGTAGTAGTAGTAGTAGTAGGAGTAGTAGTAGTAGTAGTAGTAGTAGTAGTAGTAGTAGTAGTAGCGACGGTGGTACTGGAATTGGGGGTGGGGGTTGTGGCGGCGGCAACAGTAGGTAATGGTGGCGCCGTTTTTATTGCTTCTCATTTATACGTACAATACACCACCTAAGAGACCCGAGCCGCCATCTATCATAGACTCGTCGGTGATTACTCCTGACAGAGATAATGCAGCGTACATATCAGCCGATGCAACATACCTCGCAATGAAAGTAAACCGCAGTTGCAAAGAAGATAATTAAAGCGGTCCATCATGGTCTGCATACAATGCATTTATGTATGAACGAGAACGGCCAGTAGCTACAATATACTATTTTCATTCGTCGCCCATCGACTGACCTTAGCACACTCTATACAATCTTGCTTAGGATATGCCAACTTGCAGATACGCATCAGCAGCAGCATATTCGTGTGACTGCAGATGTTGCCATCTACTGTAAAGCACAGCAGAGCATGTGGAACACACACCCGTACTGGATGGGAAATTGACAATGAAGCTTAGTTGCACGCACCTAACTATGACTTGTTTGGCTTGCCTCGGGAAGCTTTTTGCAGAAGGGTGTCTTCTTGCAATTTTGATCGAGTCTGATGTATATGCTCCAGCAACGGCTCAACTAAGGTTGCAAGGTAAACAGTCACGTGGAATTAGGGGTACAAAACTACTGTTAGAGGCCCTATTTCGACTGTATTATAAAGCACTGTTGGCATGGTAAGAGCAACAACATGTATTCCAAATATAGATGTTTTAGACAAGCTATTCATGACGGATTACAGACATTGCAAATCAAATTTGTTACAGCTTGGCGGGTACAATCGGCGACCTTTGCGTAATGAAAGGCATGGAACGCATTCGTACAGGGAGATGATACGTTGCTGAGACCGTTGAGGGCCGAGCGTGATGGTATTTTAGCTCCTTCTGGATGACGACTGTGAAGTCATACTCTGGTGTTAAGCTGCCGACAGAAATACATATACAAAATGTTTACGAGTTAGCTGTCTGATATGAACGCACTACAAGAGAACAACTTATCGTCATATCAGTACCTGCTTGATGGTGTTTTCTCTGTATGCAGATATGCACAGCAGTTCAACGCATTAGCTACTGGCCGTGCTCTCGGACAGAGCATACACCGTGAAGGGAACAAGAAAGGCGGTGTCATCGGATTCACATTGTGTAAAGGTACTCTCATATACGGTCTGATGACTAGACACAGTACTGCAGAGTGCACAGAGGTATTCAGGATTTTGTGTGACCAAGATCAAACACCTATTCAAAGACATAGTGGAGACGGCTGGCAGGAGATGAAAAGAATGTAATCAGGATCATGGAATACATTTCAAACTCACGAACCCCATTTGATCTTGACACCATCCTACATGCACTGCTAAACACAGCACCATGACAGCTTGCCTCACACGAGGTAGCTAAGGTAATGGGATAATTCTTAGATGCCACGAAGCCTAATACGGCATTTGCTGAAAGACGACTTCTCGAGGACAGAACACTCAGTTACTAGGAAACCGATCATCAATAAAAAGACAACCTTTGCCAGTGTGTGCAAGCTTTTAAAGTCAGGAAATGTAGATACGACCATGACTCACTCCAAAATACTTTCCCGACGACTGTTCCTGTATCAAAGCAGCAAGATGTCAGCATAGAACATGTGTTAGCCCATGAATTAGGCAATGCACAATTAGCTATCTTCAATAATGATGGAACCATGAGGAAGACGAGCAAAGCTGACTTAGCCAAGGTGCTAGAAGCTCAGTGCAGCGAAGTCTATGCATTGCCTCATATAGACCAAGATGACACCGCATACACCATAGATGGAATGGCATTTCTGCAGGCACTCGATGAAACTCATGTCAACAGTGTTGATGATCTTGGATGCAGGGTGTTACAGAGAATCAGAATGTTGATGCCTGGTGATCTTGACATTGAATTGGTGACAATAGAATTCGCTAGATGTGATAATGCACACCCAAGCAGGTGGAGTGATAACGGCGTGCAGATGGCGATACCGCACCATGCTATATCATTCAAGGAAGTCGCAGTGTACCAAATTACAGAACATTCCTCATAAACACCAGAAACAAAGCCACGCTGGCAGAGCTTCTTTGCAATTATGTAGTACTCAATGGTCCACGTGTTCTTGAGGAAGATCAATCAATTCTTCTTGCTGGATTTATGAGACATATCTTTCAGGACGAGATAAAACTAATGTCCGAGTTACCAATACCTGACTCCATTATAGTCGAGGACAGTAGACACGTATCAACTATTGCTCAGAGCAGCCCATGTCCACGCTACATGGTGAATAATGGCCCACAAATGCATATTACATATTTATAATGATACCTACCGTAATGACTTTCACAGAAAGAACCGGTCATAACAACGATGACGGCATGCTGAAATATGGAGTAATTGGTGCATTCATGTTTTATAGCACTGCTACATTTCGTAAATAATGTAGAATGGCATTAGCTGATGCATTGATATGCAATATAATCCATGCTATTGATGCGTGGCAGTTTCATGGCCATTGCAATGGAGCTATATGCCACTTCCAAAATAAGCAACGACGTCAATAGAAATGTATGCATCTTTATTAAACCACGTTTTCTACTGCTGGTGCTTATTATATGCGAAAGTGGGCATAGAAGGGACTGATCGGGGACAAATTGTGTACACATTTTAACACACCTCTCTACCTGAAATATGATGTGCATATATTGTTTGATGCCTTGGACATAAATGCTACATATCGCTACCGCTATACGTCAACGGGTTTCAAAGGATGTGTGATTTGTAAAATAAAATGTGTTGCTCATTTCACCATGGTAGTTTAGAAAGGACCGTGGCCAGATACACAACTGCTGGGATGTATTGTCTACCAGTTTCTGAATTGTATAATATTGATCGAAACTGTTTGTAGCTCCGATGACCATACACAGAATGTAATGTTTTTGATCAGTAAATCTGAACAAGTGGCTACGCGAGTGCATGAGTTCTTTGGATATACGTCCAGAGGTAAGAACTTTCGACAACCGTATTGCACCAGTTATGCATGCATATGCAAACACGCATGCGCAACAGGTGCACACATCTGCATGATGTCAGATCCAAGATCAGGACAGCGCTGTGCTCGCGCCTCTTGATTGGTGTGTGCAGACGTAAGGCGATGTAGGCTCTAAGGCAGTGTGGTTTGGCACAATGATAAACCAGTGACGATGTCAATTTCCAAACCCGTTTGAACCGCATATCGGTTTTATTGGGCGGGTGACACCAAAGATGAAAGGGTGCCATTATTGTATCCCTATGTACTATTCTTTCGATAAACATGTGGCACGTATACGTGTGTTGTCGGGAACTTTTCACCCAATATATACGCTAACGACATTTACTTTCTTTATAGACATCAGTGTAACATTAATTTTGGGCTACGCCAGTAATTGTTAAAATCTAGCCTCTTACGGACTAACAATAATATGTGTTACATTTACAATCCAGTAATTATAATGCACAAGATGTATCATGTGTTTACTCAGCAGGAGTCGAACAACGAGCTATGCGCCTTAATTTGTGTTAGTCAGTTAAATAATGGAATACAATTTTAGTCTGTTTGTTGAAAACTGCTGCTGTCATGGGCAGCAACACCTGCCAACCAATTACTCTTATCTTAACAGTATGATAACAAGCGGCCATAGTCATACCACTTGCATTGGCTAGATATTCCGGTAATGACCATTTTCCCAGTTATATGGGTGGGTGGGGGATTGGAGCCGACGCCTATTATGTTAAGCCTATTACCAGTATATAATGTGAACTGACATCACTGGTTAACGTGGTCGTTAACTTGATATGTTAGCTTCGAAGATGTATCTAAACATGTGATAACTCCGTTGCTGATAAATACAGCAAAACTAAACTTGTTTATTTTGTATCCGGATTGCGATAATCTAAAAATCAATCGGAACTCGCGATGTGGACTATTTGTTTAGATCAGCAGAAGTGTTGATCACTTTCTCTTAGATCTAGATAATCGTGTATTTTACGGAAGTGTTATTAATGAATTATTCACGCACCATGGGATGCATCCATTGCACAGCGAACTAGCGTCAATCATACACATACGAATCAAATAATGAACACATGTTATACCCAATTAGATTATATTAACACTGCATACGAAAGACCAGTAACACGTCATTCATTTATAAATAGTATCACGTATGATAACAAGATCAGAATCGTACTGTCAATTAGTTTCAAAATATTGGAAAGTTTGCAGACTGCCATTTAACATAAGCAAATTAGTGTGAATAGAGAATAATGGAGCAGTTGACATTTTTTGCTCAAATGGGTCTGCGTTTTAACTCTTTATGGACAAAATTGGTCAATAAAATTAAGATTTTCTCATGGAAAATGACTATTTACAGAGTAAGGAAGAATATCTTTGTAAATGTACCACTGGAATGTCTTTTACAATTTCAAAAATATACTTTTAGGTCTGCAAATTGACAGTTCTCAAGACCACTGCAGAAGCCGACTTATTATAATTTAAAAATGATTAATAAGTGTCAGCTAACCAACATTTAATTAAACTCGGTTTGATTATGGTGTGCAAACCATCACCATCCTTATACCGGTTTACAATTTGAGACCGGTATATCACGCAGCTCTATCAGCCAGACTCCTCTTGAGAAGTCGGGAACTCGGATTCGGAACGAAATGTGATGCTAAGATGATCTTGATACTGGTTTGATTGTGTGGACATATCGGGCTTGGATCTGACTGCAGCAGATTATCTGGGTTCGGAAAAGACGAAGTGTCTTTCTCTAATCACAGATTGAACTTAACACTTAATCACAGATTTAACGAATATATTTTATTAACTGATATAACTGAATACAGCAAATACGTCGCATTGCAGACTGTAAAATGATCTAAACATTAGCTATACAAACTTGGTTCCCAATTATCAATCGATAAACACAAGAATTGCGGAGACTAACTAGTTTAAATACTGAAACGGACGTTTACAAAGATGTACACTGACTTCAAGACCATTGGATGACGGAGTGATCCCACAACACTGTCGGCTCTGGCGTATATAGTGTAAAGGGTGTTCACGACTATCACCACACAACAGGAGCAAAAGAGGTGGTTCGGATTCTGACTGGTCAAGCCTGATTGCTTGCCCAATATAATCCATACACACTCTATTGACTAGTTCTAAATAGTTCTTGCTGGTGTCGCTCATGGGGGTAGTGTTGGGCAGTTCCGTTGTCTGATGCCAACTCGCCGCACCGCAAGTGCACGACGAATGGTGACGCTGGTAAGCTTCCAGTCTCGGGTGATGGATCCTGTACGATACTACCCTACGGGTAACAAAGACCGGCTCCTAAGGCCGGTGGAACTCAATCGCTCTGGTGGTGCCGTGCGACCATCATCGTGAACATTAACCACAACAGGTTCATCCCAGGAGTTTGTGTCACCAGTATGCCTGTCCATAGCAATTTCGTGATAGATGGACTTACAAGATTTGATTTGGTGTCCTAATTAAAATAAGTCTATACAATAGTTTTACCTAAACAGACCGTCAAGTATGCTAGATAAAAATAATGAGCATATGAAAATACAAGACATTGAGACAGCCTGGTGAACTTTTACATGTGGGCCTCCCGGAGGTACCACACAGACTTGTAGGTCCGCAGAGGTATCCCCGCAAGGTAGGCTCCCATACACGAAACTTAACTAATTAACATAATATAAGCTATTATAACTCTAAGCTGAAAGGAAAGACAATTATCTTTGTGGTGACGGACAATCATATGCCTCATGCGGGCACTACTCCTAGTGCTAGTCTCGGTGAGGAGTATTATCCTCGCGTGGACCGTCGTCACTGAATCGTTGTGAGAGGCAAGTGACTCGCGCGGGCCTTCGCAACGGGAAAATGTCGCCACTGCCCACTCTAATATTTAACCAAACTGCTGTAAAGTAAGGACCATGCGTAGTGAGATTAGGACTATAAGTTGGCGTGCTGTTTTACGTGGAGACGTGACGAACGATTCCCAAAGGATTCCCACGTCACTGTCTTATGTAATTCTCGGTATGTTGAATTAGTAGTTGCCGCCTTTATTTATGCGGCCTTCTTCAATACTTAACCTACCATTTAGTTTATAGAGACAAGAATTATTTTAGGCCGCAAATGGCTGGCGTCTACCTAGCTTTTAGATACGGATGTCATTGAGAACAGAGGTCCTAAGGCATCAATACTGAACACAGCGTGCATACATGTTACTTAGAAAGATCTCCGAACTGGATAAGAATCCGGACTTCTCGCTCCGTAGCCACATACAACGTCACAGGACATCGGTTACTGTTCACAAAAGAGGGACAATAACTTAGAAATATGAGGCAATTTAGGTATTTTGGCCACTCTTACACAACGTTGCCAGAGTTCGGGGATAAATGATCGCAACTATCGGACAAGAGGCATACACTACGTGTTTCCTAATGAAGAAATTGTCTCTAATCATTTGGACCTATCCTATCGAGCTGAATAGGAAAGGTTTTTAGTCGGTAGCATGCACGGACAGCGACCTCAGTGAAAAATTGTTGGTGGCGGGAAAAAGTGCTGCATATATAAATGTTGATGTATAGTGTTTCCTACGTGCACTGCAGTCCTATATTTTCTACACATAGACAAAACATATGAACTGATGGCCACTGGCCATATATAAACTAACTAGAACAATCAATATAGTGTGAAATGATCAGAATAATATACCTATAGTACAGGTTAAAGAACCTACTACGGTGCGGTTAGCGAAAATACCTTACAGAAAATAAGAATAACTATGCACAGATACACAAATTATAACTAGTGGTCCTAAGACCGCTACGGTGCCTTTTAGTCATCGGGACCATTTATACAGATACTATATAATTATCAACGATATAATTAACGGAATAATTAAAATGTCAAGTATAGTTACTTGAATAATCGGTAGCCATTCTTAAACCTGGGTTATCGTGTTAATGAAATTGATACGTCACTCTTAGGTTGACGTGAGTTGACGCATGCCCTGGAAGCTGGACAGTTCCCACATTCTGGTTTCCGCAAACAGGATTCCCGCAAGCATCTCATGATGGGATCGGATCGAATTCAGGACTGTAATCACAATATAGGATGTCTAACGACTAGTCAGCAAGAGATACAATAAGATTACTACTGTGACGAACGTTCCCGCACACCGATGGTACGGATGGAAGTTGACAATAACCCAATCCTAAGTAGGGGTTGTTAAATGCGGATGAAGATACATAACTAAGCTTAATGGTGCGTGGTATCTCAACCAGCTCTGAAGATGTACCGGCACAGTTTACTTGCTGCGGTCGAAAAGTTTAGATAGACCTGCACGACATCAGTGTGGGGACGGTTAAATAACCACGTTTTGGCATGGCCGGCAGATCCGGCGAGTCATCCACCAAAAAAACGTCGCTTCCTCTACATCTGCAGAATCACATTTTCAGGCCAGGAAAGGCCTCACCGCAAGTTCGTGTTCCGAATTAGTTCTTGATATATTCGTGAACAATATCTAAAAAGTTCCAAAAATGCTCCCGCAGGCAACGGGAGTTGCAAAATGGCTTTAGTGTGGTGGGTTGGATTACTGCTGGTTACGGGAGAGAAACCGACCGAAAGCGAAGTGATCTGCATAATGCCTGTCGTGCTGATCGTAGCTGACAGAGGTCCAACCTATTGACTCCTGGTCGAGGATGCTCTCGAGCTCTGGATCGCGTCTCCTTAAATACTACTTGTTACGTCACAGGCGCAGGCTCCAACCAATCATCGGTCGAGCAACAGCCAATCAGCGCGTAGCTAATAACAATGCAGTCGAATGTTCTAGAATATTCTAGAAGTTCTGCGTACACGTGGTTATGACGTCACGGCAATATTTTGAAGATAGTCAAACGGGGTTTTCCGTGTATAACTCAGCCATTTCTTAACCGTTTTGAAATGGTTTACAGATTTGAAAAGCCCCTCGAATTCTGTTCTTGATTCATGCCAGATTCGGCAGGAACATGTGATTAAAAAGGATTACATTGTACCGCCACGGTACACGAAAAGCGTCATCCTATCTTGGTCGTACACTATGCACTCTGTCTAAAATAGCATTTAAGCATGCGCATGCGCACTATGCGCTTTTACCGAGCTTAGTCGTTTTTATAACACGATCTCTCTCATAGGCCCATACACGCGTATGGCTCTACCCAGTGGGCGTGTTCAGGGAACGAATCCAGGATATGCGGCGTGTACCCAGCTTGGCTGGTATGGCTGGTCACCGTCCAGTCGATCCGAACTACACTGGAACCATTCTGAAGTATATATCACAACATCGTGTTGATACTGCACTACACTGACATCATGATGTTGTAACTCCAAGCATAGTTTCATGTTATTGTTCGGCTTGACAGCTCGACAACGGACTTCTACCTGGATCCCTAGGATTCACTCGTACATGGTTTGTATATTTAGGCTTTGCTAACATGACAGTCTCAGCACCACATAACCTCATCAGTCAGTGATCTCTGACCTATCACGTACTGCGGATGTGGTCAAGCGAAAATCCGTAGCCCACGTAGCACATGAGTAATCAGCACCTGATAAAGTGATATTATATTAGAAAACCGGTCATTAACCACTGCCTCTATTCAAGATATGTCCAGTTCTTAAAACTATCTTTTCTTGCCATACATTACCGGGCAGTGTCTACTTAAATAGCTACGAGTGTTCTTAAAACAATCCCGTCTTGGAACATTCAATTCTCAGCCGCATTGTATATACTGCCGCTAATATGCATAACATCAAAATCCATTCAGCAATAACAAAACCTGTATTTCGTACAGGCCTAACTAACCATGCTTGGATTTTGGACACATTCTATAACACCGTCATGAAATGCGTTTGCCCTTTAGAAATACAATAGTGTGCATTTGTTCTTACGAACTGACAAATAGGTTGCTTTTGCCATTGCGAAAGTGTGCGTTTGTTGTTACCAATTTTATTCAAAACAGTTGACATTTGTTCCTGTCCATGGGTGAGTAATTCTTGTATCCATTACATTCCATTCACATTGCATTTATTAACAATGGCACTCGCTGCCTTCACTATAGACCCACGCCATTGCAAAAGTAAATGTTCATTCTGCCTTCTACTATTCTATCCTTCCTTCTTGTCTGTTCATCTGTCATTCATTCATAACTTACACGTATATCGTATTCCCGCACACAGCACAAAATAGGTTACCATATCACGCACTCCTGACCAGGCCATCCTGCTTATCTATCTATATAAATAATATGTGTTACATAAATAAAACAGATGTGTACATGTTCAAATGCACACATATACACGCCCGCATGCACACATTGTATATAAATGGTTTCTCATACACGCTGTATATAAATCACAATGATGCTGTCGTGACGTAGAAGATATTTAAAACTAAGATGAATCTATCAAAAAGACTACTAAGAGACTAACAGAAGATCCGGGCTTCAGGCTCGCCATGTCAAGAGGTCATATGAAAATAATGCTTAAGACAGGAACCAACAATCTTGAGGCTAGCTACTTCCTCAACATGTCCAAATCCGATTTCGGACGCTGCATATGCCCACCGACTGAAGTTAAACGACCATCATACAAATGACTGCTTAACAGCTGTGCTCCATCAACAGCACCCCGGTTTCTCGCCACCCCTTACCACTTGTGGAGAATTCACAATATCGTCTCAAGTATACACATAATCTACAACATCTAACAAAAATGTACATATCAACATCACATCGAGATACACAATCCCATCAGACAAGGTAAATCGTATGCAATATCAATAATGTAAATCATAGCAGCACGCCTACCATTAATTTGTTAACATGCGGTTACTCACAACACTAACACAAATAAAACGTATGTACAAATACGATATCATGATAACGATGATGAAGTATATCCAGCATGGCAGAACCATTAGATGAAAAACTGTACATAAAAATGAAATCTAATGCTGCTGCGCAAGTACAACAAAAAGGAACAATACAGTAAATAAGTACAAAATATATTACAATACGAAAATGCATGTCGGTCGGACACGTATGTTACCAATTGGGTACTTTACTTAAAATGGTGCATCGAAAGAGACACCCGAGATTTGTATTACTGGATTTGTCAGAACCGGTGGTCTTAAGCTACATTCCGTTATGCTCGTCACCATCATTGGTTCTTCATCATCCCCACCTCTGTTGGTCAGCCAGAGTCGGCGTATGGACCCATTCGTGCTTTAGCCAGAGCTCCTCTGATTCTCCTCATCGGTACAGCATCATCTTAAACCCGCTAAGACACTCAGTACGATGCCGCACCGATAAGAAATAAATAATATAAAGAATATAATAATACATGTATATAAAGCAATGATAATCACAAAGTTATATCATACTGCATTGATACCAGTCACGTCGATATCCATTTCCGATAACGTACTATATAACGTGCTATATGTACCAATTTGACCATCTGTAAACGTTCCCATTTGGTATGCTCAAGGTGTTCAATTATTTGTGTCTGATTCAGTACGCCCGTTATCTAGATGTTAGTCATATTCAGTACCGGTGTCATTTTGGTATACCGAATCTCACAGGTCAAAATGGACCTATATAATATTGTCAATGCATGTATACATTACAGACCGATAATCCACTCGTCCCCATTAAAATTATGATAGTCCTCAGAGAACTGTCCATTTATGGGTGCATGTGTTGCCGTAGCTAACATCATTACCCATGGGTAATATTCCCAAAGTATCATCCTGATGACGGGTAAAGCAGATGCGGTGATGTGCAACATCTGGGTAATGGTCTGGTACTCATCACCTCTAAGGAATTTACTTACCACAGTAGGTCTCATCCCGAGAGCCACGGTTAGAGAAACTATAATTAATAGTGTGAAAACCTGAAATAGATTCATTATCCAATATGAAATGTAAACTAAAACTTAAATGGTAACGGACACTGAATCACAGACCGTTAACTGTTGAATAACAGGCGATCGTATGCTGCTGATAGCTGTTAAATGGTCAAACTAATTGTATGCATGCACGAATTAAACAACAATGTGGAATAAGTTCGCAACATGGACTGTACAGATAAAGTATGCTAGTAAAGCAGAGTATCTGCCAGGACGTGAGTGAGATGTGGCGGTTAATGATGGCAGTTATATTGTGAATGAATTGCGCATCAGACACTGGGTGACTAATCACACTGATGCGAGGTTGTTTTCCCTTTGTGGCACTGAAGTAATCTGGCCTATGGGGATGCTTACACAATCCATACCTTGAATTTGGCGTTCAGCCAACTATACTGAACCAAACATGTTTAGCAACAGTGATGTTTGGTTTGTTGTATTAAAACTATGCGTCCAATTATAACCAAATTTGCAGGCATGTTTCGTCAATGTAATGTCTCACTTCTTCTTCTTCTTTTCGATCGCTGGTATCACACTTGAAGAGCCGTTCTCAAGATAAAATCTGTGGTTGTCTGCAGTTCTTCCACAGGCCCATACAGCTTTTCAAGAAAAGAGGTTGACAAAGGCCAGATCTCTTCTCTCAGCAGCTGATACGTACTGCAACATTGAAGTATGTGCTCCGGGGTCTGTTCTGCTTCTCCACACGGACACGCGGGCGATGTTGTAAGGTGGAACCGCCTGTGCATGTGTTGGTTTAGTCTGTTGTGTCCAGTTCTGGGACCAAAAATGGTCACTTGCTCTGGCCTCGAGAGATGATGGTAGGCATCTTCTGATCGAGGTGTTCTATAGAGTAACTTGATGATAGTCTTCATCTTTGTATGGGTAACCATGTTTTCTGTCTGATTCTCTTCTGCGGTCACCGTTGCCATCTTGTCTGCTTCCTCATTTCCTTGGACTCCACAGTGTAAGGGGATCCACTGCAGCGCTATCCGAAAGCATTTGGTGGTTTGTAGTGCTTCTTCAAGTTGTGGCAGCTTACCTTTGGTGATAGCCTCAAAGATGGAGCGGGCATCAGATAAAAAGACAATATGTGCAATAGGGTCTGCTGTTCTGCTGATGGTATTTTCTGCATGAACCAGTGCTTCGACTTCAGTTCTGTAGTGTGTGCAGTGTGTGCCTGTCGGTATTGCAGCTGAGTCATGTTGTCTGTTTGGATAGTGTATGGGCAACCTAGCACCTCAGCTCCCAATTGCAACTTTGGCTGATCCATCTGTGTAAATCCTTATCCATGTGTCCTGAGGGTACATTTCTTCTTGCATGGCTAGGGTCAGGGCCTTCTTGCTCACAGCAGTGTGTTCATCTTTCGTTGTGAGATGAGGTACTGTGGTGCGAATAGCTATGCTCTCTAGTTTGTTTTCCCAGGGTGGAGGATCAAGGGTGTGGTTTGGGTCTTCTATTTGCGCTGGCAACATTTCTTGGTATTTCCTTTGAATTTCTTTTATCTCTTTCACACAACTTGATCTTTTAAGTCTTCCTGATGACAGCTGTGCTTGCCTGATATTCATCGGGTGGGTTGTTGAACGAGTTGAACTTTGCACCTTGGATCAGTACTTTGCATTCCCTTCCTTTGCTAAGTGGGGTATGCCTGCTGTCTGCTCCATTTTTTCTATTGGTGTTGATCTCATTCCACCAGTGATGATGCACAGTGCCTGGTGTTTTACTCTGTCGAGGTTCTGTTGGTGAGATTTAGCTGCTGTCATCCATGAGCTGGATCCATACGCAAGGTGTGGTCGTACGGCACCTAGGCAGATGGTCTGGAGGATCCTTTCATTGACACCCCCACTTTGTTCCTGCAAGCTTCGTCATGAGGTTTAGCTTTCTTCTGGCCTTTGCCTCTGCGTTTTGGATGGGCTCCTTCCGTGGTAATCTTCTGTCATAGGTGACTCCCAGCTATGTCTGCTGGTCTTCGTACTCGAATGGAGTGCCGCCCAGTGTCGGATAGCCAACTTTGGTTTTGGTTGACATGAGAATATCATTGCTAATGATTTTTCTTTGTTGGTGGTACGATTGGCCCAAGCTGTAATTCTGTCCAAGGCGAGCTGCATTCTGTACGTGGCAGTCGTTGTGTACTCCTCGGTGCGCCAGAGTACGAGGTCATCTGCACAGAGGGCTGCTTGGATCCCATTGGGCAGCTCTGCTACAATGTCATTAATGACGAGTATGAACAGAGTTGGTGATACTACTCTGCCCCTTGTCTCAGCAATACATTCTGTCCAGGTTGTCCTTCCATCAGCACCCTAGCTCTGCGATTGTGTGGGTATGACTTAGTCCGTCGGAACATGTTGCCACCGATGCCTGTGAGCCGGAGCTTTACGAGGAGTTCATCCTTCCACACATTTTCAAATGCCTTCTGCAGATCGATAAATGCAGCTAGCATCACCTCCTTGGCTTGAAAAGTGTCCAATAAGGCCTGTGCAAGATGTGTTGTTTGATTTTCTGTGCTCCTGTATCTTCTGAAGCCGGCCTGCTCTGAAACTATAATGTTCTCCGACTCCAGGTACCACTGCAAACGCCGGTTGATGATGCGCTCCATGGTATTGCATATGCAGCTTGTAAGACTGATATGACGGTAGCTCAGCACTTTCTTTTTTCAGAATATGAGTCATTCTGGCTTCCTTCCAGCACTGAGGAACCTCTCCATTGGTCCAACTGAGATAACAGATGTCTAGCAACTTGCGGAGAGATGCATTACCAAGGTGTTGGATCATTTCTTTCGTAATGTCATCTGGCTGGGGAGATTTCTTCTTCTTCTATTGGTGGATAGCCTTCTTCAGTTCTGCTAGGCTAATGTCAACTTGCATTGCATTTTGAGTGTTGGTGTCTGTTCTTTCCTTTTGCTCTTTTGAGAGAGGAGGACTGGGCGGTGACCGCTTCCTCCTAACTGCGATCCGACCACTCTACTGAGGTTTCTGTGAATGGCTTCTGTACAAAATGCCAAGTCAGGCGTTGTTGTCGAGTGCCACCGGCGCGAGTAGAAAGTAGGCTGATCTGTGGGATCGTTGACAAGTAAAAGGTGCTTTTCATCTTGCCATTCTTCAATGTCTTCTCCTCGTTTATCAAGTGTTCTGTATCCCAAGCTCTGGGACTGGCTAGTAATGTCTCCCGCAATGAGGAAGTGGCAGTCCCGGACCTGGATTGTGTCAAGTGAGAGATTCTTGCCATTAGGGCAGTAATAATTGACAATGTCAATCTCAGAGTTGCTGGTTGATACATTGATCTTGATATATTCTGCCTCTTCCATAAAGGTTTTGATCTGGCTGGCGTTCACGCTGTTTCGGATCAAGGTCTCTTCGATCACACCGGAAAATCTGGTAACCTCTGATCTTAAATGGTTTTCCTTCTTGCAGGTGTGTCTCTTGGATCCGGCATATATCAATGTTGTTTTCGTACAGGAACTGTTCGAGCTCTGATTTCTTGTTGGTAACCCTTTCTGCGTTCTAGTGCCTGATGGTGATACTGCGGTTCTCTTTGGGTTTAGTCTCCTCTTTCGGTTGGCCAGTAGCCCTCCATCCTCGTCCCCTGGCTCCACAAGACGAGTTAATGGGACCACCAGTATCTGGGGGTTGGCTCCTTCGAGGCGTGAAGCCGGGCGCTGTACCTGCCTGGCGGATCCTCACAGGGCGAGAACCATTTCAGTTGATTTGATCTCCACGTGGCATCGCATTAGCGTTGTGCATAACGCTCTGGTTAGCCCCTCCAAATGTCCGGATTGACACACAGTGGGTTACACCCCTGCGCCACGTTGAGGCCGAGCATATAGTCTTAAACAGGGGTAAATGTCTCCGTGATCATGAAGAAATGCAAATCATTTCTTGCATTTCTCGGCCACACGCTTACTGTATGTGAAAATGCATTTTTCATGCACTGGCCCACATTATCGGGTAGCGAAGACAAAAATTCACCATATTGCAAAAGCAGATAACGGACGTTAGCAGAAAACTCTTAAAAGTTTACCCTACTGAACTTGGGCCGCCACCCAGGGCTACCCGAAAATCAGCGCCATGAAGCTATGGAAAGACTCACTGCTGGGCAGAGCGTTCGCGCTGTTGCTCGACATTGTAATGTTCACACGTCAACCATTTCCCGTCTCTACCAACTTGAGCAGGAAACTGGACATGTTAATGTCCAACCGCGATCTGGCAGACCGAGAGCAACAACGCCATGAGAAGACCGCTACTTAGTGACGTCATCACGACGTCACAGGTTTGAGACTGCGCCGTGGCTGTCCCGTAATTTGCACACCGCTACCGGCACTGCAGGCATGCACAACCTGTGCGAAACAGACTCCATGATGCTGGACTGCATGCCCGTCGTCCACTTGTTGCTGCTCCGCTTACAGAGCGTCACATCGATAATCGGTTTGCATGGGCAGGTACTCATCAGCGATGGCATGCTCAACAATGGAGCCACGTTTTGTTCAGTGATGAGTCGAGGTTTTGTGTTGATGTGGCGGATGGTAGGCAACGGGTTTGGCGACGTTTATGAGAACGGTATGATGCATCTAACATCATTGAGCACGACAGATTCGGTGGCGGCAGTATCATGGTGTGGGCTGGAATCCATGGAAATGGCAAAACAGATCTTATTGTGATTCGCGGAAATTTAACGGCTCAACGTTACTGTGAAGAAGTTGTCGCCCCTGTTGTCATCCCTTTTCTGCAGCATCAGGCAGACTCTATGTTCCAGCAAGCCAACGCCCGTCCTCATTCAGCTGGGTCACCAGTGATTTCCTTGAGGCTAACAACGTTCCAGTGTGGACTGGCTAGAGCAATCACTGGACCTGTCTCCTATCGAACACATGTTGGACATTCTTGGGCGTATGGTGCGTGAGAACCATCCACATCTTCACAATGTGTGGGAGCTGGAAGCTGCACTGCTCCAGGAATGGGATGCGATTCCTCTTCGTGACATCAGGTACTTAATTCGAAGCATGAGAAAGCGATGCATGGTGGTGGTTAATGCGCGCGGAGGTCACAACCGGTATTGATAACTCAGTGTCATTATTTAAATTGGACCCTTCCAGTTGAATGATGCCACGTTAAATGCGTGATGCTAGCATTACAGTGACAAGAGACTGTTGTTCAAATTGGAAAATGATCTATCAATTAAATAATATATTTGAATCAATGTATTGTTTTTGTTAAATAACATTCATACAGTAATATTCTCAGTGTTGCTAAACGTTTTTTGGTTCTATATATATGTCTTGGATTCAGCCAGAGTTAAATCCATCATTGATGCGTCATTATCCATTATTACTGACTGTGCCATATCCTCATCATCCATCACTGACTCACCGTCTGATTCTTCCACCATGGGTTGAATGGGCACCTCCCTTGATGGTTCTTTAGGTTGTGAAGGGCCAGGTTCCATCACTGGAACAATAGGCAGTACTTTTTTCCCCATGAACTTCAATCAATTTTTGTTTATGCGCCTCGTTCAGTACTGGATGGCTAGCAGCAGTGCCTTTACTGGTCTTCCAGATCGGTCATTCCCGAATAGTGTCCCAACACAGCTCAGGGTCTACAATTCTGGGCGTGGACACATTAAGGACTCACGTCTGTCCAGATGTTTGAGGGCGAATATTGGCCACATGGCCATTGACCCAATAGATTTCATGCTGATTGCTTCCAGTTGGTGTGCCTTCGCTGCTTCAGTTGACATGTGGGCATGGATCACGGCATTATTTAAGCTGGTAAGACGATCGCCAAAATCCTGAAAACCATCTACGAGTTTTGCTATAGGTAATCTACCATGTCAGCCATAGGTGAGATAAAATGAAGTATAACCAGGCGTAGCATGGCGAGAGTTGTGGTACACCATCAATGCAGAAACCAACTCATTTTCCCATGCTCGAGCTTGCTTATTGACTCGCTTCAGGATCAACTCTTTCAGGGTGTGGTTAAATCACTCTGTCTTACCATTTGACTGGGGATGGTATGGACTAGTTCTACGATGACTGATCCCGTAGCCACTGTACAAGCTTGTCAACTCCCGCTCATTGCACTCACCCCCATGATCAGTAATCAGGATTTATGGGTCACCGTATCTTGCACAGTACTCATTAAAGAACGTATCTTTAACTTACTTCCACCCTCTTCGACGGGATGGGATCGGCTTCCTCCCATGCAGAATAAGATCGATTGTTGTAAGAATATACTGATTGCCCTTGGTTAACTCTACAAATGGGCCACCCAAATCCATGCCCACTATCTGTCTGGGATACTTGGCTATAGGCATCTCTGTGTACTTCGGATGGGTAGTGATAAGGTGGTGTACCTGGCATATGGCACATCGATCCAGCATCTCTATAACATCTTTCCTCAAAGACTTCCTTAGAAACGAGTCTCGAATGGGACACAGTGTCTTCTGCCGACTTTGATGTCCCACCCGTCAGTGTGCTTCTTCCAGCATGTGCTTGTGAAACCCTGATGGCAACACCAGATGAGGGTACTCAGCATCCAAGGCTGATGGTGCACGCATGAAATACAGGGCACCATTATACACTGCAAAGTCTTCAGGTATTTCTGTGATTATCTCCGGAAAATCGTTGAGTTGGTTGACATATAGTTCCTTGTAAGGGATATCATACACGTCTAGTGGGATAATATTGTCTTCTACCTTCAGAATCACATAGTCAACAGTGTCAAAGATTGCAGCTTCACGAGGTTGTCTCAGACATGACAACATGTCCGCTTGGACATTATGGGCACCCTTGATATACTCAATCGTGTACCCATACTCGGCTATCAGCACAGCCAACGTTGGACCTTCGTGTTTCTCACCTCTCCCACAAACAAACTCTTAAGAGGTTTGTGGTCAGTAAACATGGTAAACTCAGCTCCAAACAGACAGCGTCTTCAGGGCGTAGACCACAGCATAAGCCTCTTTTTCAATGACCGGCCAGTTTAACTGGCTGTCCTTAAGGGTACTGCTTACATACTGAATAACCTCAGTTCCCTCATCATCTTCTTGAAACAGAATTGCCCCTATCACAGAAGAAGAAGCGTCGGTATACACACGGTATGGCTTTTGCAAATCGGGGTATGCCAGAACAGTTTTGCTGCACAGCAAGGTCTTCAACTTGCCGAATGCTAACTGCTGTTCAGTCCCCCCTCCCCTCCACCCCCTCGAACCATTTATACTTCTTGGAGTTCTATCAGCGACCTTGCTATTTCTGCATAGCCTGGCACGCATGTCCGATAATAGCCGCCGACACCCTGCGGAGGTGGCATTTCGAGAATGACTTCCACCTTCTGCTTCTGGGGGGGGGGGGGGATTACCTTCTGCAGAGATGTGATAACTGAGCAAATCAACTGACTTACTCATGAAATCACACTTATTTCGGTTGAGCTGCAAATTATGTGTGTGTAATCGCTCCATCACAAGCATCAAGTGACGTGCATGCTCTTCTGGACTTCTAGACAATGCAACCACATCATCGACGAAAACGTGCATGAACTTATTTACGTATGCATGAAAAACAGAATCCATGGCCCTCTGACAAATTGCACCACTGTTCCTATAGCCAAATGGCATACAAGTCCATTAAACAAGACCTTCAGAACAGATGACCACTGTCTTCTCGATGTCTTCACTGGCCATTTGTATCTGCCAATACGCAGACTTCAAACCCATCATAGAAAACAGGGTTGCGCCTTCCCTACTATCAACAATATCCGAAATATTTGCCAATGGATAATTGTCTCAGGGTACTATCTCATTCAATTTTCTGTAATCGATGCAGAAACAGGTTGTCCCATCCTTCTTGGGCACCAGGGTAATGGGTAACAGCCAATGTGATGAAGCTGGTCGAATCACACCCGCGTCTAGCATTTCCTTAATCTGAGCATGTACAGCATGTTCTTTAAACAATGGCATTCTATATGGAAATTGTCTAATGGGAAGGTGATCCATAGGGATCATACATTCCACCAGCGGATTCCTACCCAGTTCCTCAGGAAGCATGGTATCAACATTATCGGCATAATCACTAAGCACCTTGTTGATAACTTTGTAACAGCTCATCTCCATGATGCTGGCGTCAGAATAGTATCGCCTCTGGTGCCTATAGGGAATATTTAATGGGAAAATCTTACCAACCCACTCCATTTCCTCATTCCTGTAATTTATTACCACCCAACGTGCGTGCAATGCATCCATCCGAATTACTCCCTTATGATTCATACGTTTCACGATTATAATGGGTATGGGCAGAGCACCTTGAAATTTGACCGCTGTTTCGCCTAATACCTCAATGAGCCATTTACAGTTAAGGTAGCTGAGCTTTCTTTAACTGTCTCGAGCCAAGCATACTCTTCCAAATGTCACTTCTAATCAGTGATGTACTAGCACCAGTATCCACTAGAATATCGATATTACACTTACCGGTATCAACGTCATGACCAATATCGTTGTCTAAGCACAGTCGGACCAGGAACCTCTCGGTCGCATGTTCCCTCCATCAGTGTTTCCGGTCGTCGGCTGTCTCCAGACACCATGTCGACATAGCTTTGTCATCTAATGTCATTAGTCCCCCGCCCCTCCACTGGGAAGGGCTGGTAGTGCGTCACGGCCACTTCAGAACCTTCCATATGTGTCTGTATTTGCGTCGGTCAGCTCTTTCAGAGTAGTCATCATGATGTAAGCGGTTTCGATTGTCTCGTCTAGCATCTGCTGATCCCCATGCTGGTGTGACCTCGTCCACTTCCATACAGGGTGCTACCATACGGGTTGTGGAACTTATGGGTACATAATATGGGCACTGATTATCGGAATGTCCAGATTGACCGCATTTCCAACATTGATCATTGAATATCGTCTGGTTTGTTCTGAGTCAGTTGGCTTCGGCGCTGAGATGCGTATTGCCCCTTTTTACCACAATTAAAGCATGTTACATTAGATTGAATGTTATGCACATTTTGGCTACCGCAATTACCATTGTTCGATTTTGAACTATGACAATTTTGGGAAATGGGTCCTATTTTACCGCAATTATAACATGTTTTGTTCCGATTTTTGTTCTGTTCTTGCTGATTGTCTTGTTGTTGTTGCAGTGGTCAACTCGGTTTGTTCGGATAGGTTCGTTCGATGTGTCCTTCTTCGTTGCACTTGACACATCTGGTCGGCTCCTTCTTCAGCTCCTTCTTCTGATTACTGTGCAATTGCGTCAGGGATGGTGTATTTGTCCGGGTACTCATTGAAGCTATTGACTTCATTAATTGCTCCTGCATCTCTTTAATCATCGAATATACATCCCTCATCGATTTGTCCTGTTTCATCTCGAATGTTTCTAGTTGTTGGTCGGTCGTCATTTCTCGGATTTGTCAGTCTATTACGTCCACTTCCATTACCTCTTCATGTCATGTTGGGGTAAGATGCATGGCATCAAGTAAATCATCTAAATCCCCCTGCTGTTCTCATCTAGTGTCTTCTTCCCATTAATAACAACTCGCCATGCTAGAGCAACATTGGATAGCACTTGTATATATGCACATACTATGTTCCTTTTGCTGTCTTCATTGCCGTTGGGGTAGGCATTCCTGGCTAAGGTTCAAAATCTCCCGGTAAAGGTGTTGATATATTCACCTTGCTTTTGCTTGGCAGTTTCTAGTTCACATTTACTATGCTCTTCCTTGTTCATAATTTCACAATGTATCAGTACACCTCATTCCAAGTGACTGTTTTTCTATCTTGGTTCAACAGATAGCCCTCAATATCTTTATGTAGTTGCCCCCTTGCTCTCCAACTTATGCCGTAAGCTGTGTCTCCTGGTTGGTTTGGGTGCATCACCTCCATAGAGAAGACACATTTCTAGGCATTCTATCACCTCTGACTGTATATGTCCATCGCAGGGTCGTATATGCTGCACGTGATCATACAACAATCCACGCGTGATTCGATCTTCTTCCCTTGCATTTTATATACTAGAGAGCCCCTTCATGATGGTCTTTAGATCAGTCGTCATTGTGTTAAATACATTCCACACATTCTTGGTGGTCAATGTAGGTCCTCCTCCTTGAGCCATTGCTGCCCGGGCCTAAGTTTGACTTGGAATTAGCTGCAGGCATGGTCAACTGGGTAGTGTCTGCGAAAATGGCTGATCAGCTGGCGTGTCCGTTGCCTGTCTCGGAATGCATATAGTTTCTGAATTGCAGCGATGTATGCGTCCATCCCCTCTATGAAGATTAAAGGTAGTACATCTGTAGATTAATCTGGGCGATTGTTCGGTGGTCTCGGATACCAGATAAATTCCTGGTGGCTGAAACACTAGCGATCTCTACTGTAATGTTGACGGTATTGTCCACTTTGTATTCGGTGTGTGTTAATAACATAACTTGATCTGAGCAACAAACTAGTTCAGAGAACTCGATGATAGTGTCAGAAATTCATTGAACGGCTTGCTTGCTGTTGCATGATGGTGGTTGCGGATTATGTGTGGACTGGGTGAATGTTTTATCATTCATTACTTGGTACTCACAATTCTAGCTGATGATGTGCTTCAGAAAGTATGCACGTTTCACAATCTAATCTAAGAGTTCTAATCTGAACTCAATCCTGGCAGGCTCGCCAAATGTGAAGTTAAGAAATACATTTTCGGAGCTAAAAGTGATGCTAAGAGATAACTGATACTGGTTTGATTATGTAGACGTGTCCGGCTTGGATCTGACTGCAGACGAGTCTCCCAGTTCAGAAAAGACGAAGTGTCTTTCTTTAATCACAGGTTGAACTTAACACTTAATCATCGATTTAACGAATATATTCTATTAACTGTTATACCTGAATAAAGCAATAAGTCATATTGCAGATCGTAAAGTGATCTAAAGTGTATCTATACAAACTTGGTTCCCGATTATCAATCGATAAACACAAGAATTGCAGAGACTAACTAATTTAAATACTGAAACAGATATGTAGAAAGATGGACACTGGCTTCAGGATCATTGGATGGCGGAGTGATCCCACAGTCCTGTCGACTGTGCCTTATAGAGTATCGTCACATAACAGGAGCAACATAGATAGTCCGGATTATGATTGGTCAAGCCTCAGTGCTTGCCCGATAGAATCCTCAAACACTCTCTTGATGATGCGTGTGTTCGACTAGTTCTAACTACTTCTCGCTGGAACCACTCTGAATAATATGTCACACAACAGGAGCAACAGAGGTAGTCCGGATTATGATTGGTCAAGCCTCACTGCTTGCACAATAAACTCCCCAAACACTCTCTTGATGATGCGTGTGTTCGACTAGTTCTAACTACTTCTCGCTGGAACCACTCTGAAGAATATGTCACCACATCTTATTGAGATTGCACCACACTGACGTCATGATGTTGTGATTCCAAGCATAGTTTCGTGTTATTGTTCAGCTTGGCAGCGTGGCCACAGCCATCTACCTGGAACCCTATGATTCAGTCATACATGGCTTGTATAGTTAGGCGTTGGTAGCATGACAGTCTCAGTACCAGAGAACCTCATCATTCAGTTATCTCTGACCTAGCACATACTGCAGATCTAGTCATGGGGAAATCCGTAGCCCATGCAGCTCATGAGTCAGCATCACCTGATACAGTTCTATCATACTAGAAAACCGATCATTTCACTACTGCCTCTATTCAAGACATGTCCAGTCATGAAGTTCTCAAAAGTATCCTTTCTTGCTCTACACTGCCGGGCAGTGACTACTTAAATAGCTACGCTTGTTCTTGAAACAATCTTGTATTGAAACCAACAATTCTCAGCCGCATTTTATATACAACCTCATCATATTTCATTCGCGAATAACAAAACAGTATTTCATACAGACCTAACTAACCATGCTTGGATTTCGGATACATTCTATAACACCATCATGAAATGCGTTTGCCCTTTAGAAATACAATACTGTGCATTTGTTCTTACGAACTGACAACGTGTTTGTGTTTGCCATTACGAAAGTGTGCGTTTGTTGTTACCAATGGTATTCAAAATAGTTGACATTTGCTCCTGTCCATTGGTGAGTAATTCTTTCATCCGATTCATTCGATTCACACTGCATTTATTAACAATGGCACTCGCTGCCTTCACTGTAGACCCACGCCATTGCTAAAGTAAATGTTCACTCGTCCTTCTACTATTCTATCATTCCTTCTTGTCTGTTCGTCCATCCTTTATTCATAACTTACACATATATCGTATTCCAGCACACAGCGTAAAATAGGTTACCATATCATGCGCTCCTGACTAGGTCATCCTGCTAATCTATCTATATACATAATATTTGTTATATACATACAACAAATGTGTACATGTTCAAATGCACACATACACACGCACACACGCTCACACGCACACATATCACATATATGGTTTCTCATAAATGCTGTATATAGATCACAATGATGCCGCTGTCGTGAAGTAGAAGATATTTATAACTGTGATGAATCTATCAAAAAGGCTACTAAAACGACTCACCCATGATTTGGGCTCCAGGCTTGCCAGGTCAAGAGGTTATATGCAAATCATGCTTAAGACAGGAACCGGCAACCTTGAGGCTAGCTACTTCCTCAAAATCCCCAGATCCAAATCCGGATATCTACACTCTGTCCCCACTCATGCAATGTCGTTATCAACTATGACATGTGTCGTATGATGGAATAAACAATTAATTCATGATACAGTCCATCTTAATGCTGAATTGTCCGTCAAGTGTTGTGAATTGTATGCCTTTCCTATTTAATAACCATTTTATCTAATATCTTATAAACTGGTTTGATGGGCGCTGATTCTGCTATCATCACATTTTTTTTCAAAATAGCCAACAGCTTACCGGTTTTGTTGTCAGTTGCTGTCAGTTGTTGAGAGAGTTGTTATTGATTTTCTAGGTAATTATCAACGAAATGAAGATGCAATTCGCAGAGAATGCTGGTGGATGGGCCCAATCGGTCACTGCAATAGTTGATGGCATAAGCAATTATGTCACTTTTAGGCTGAAGCCACAATCAGAATGACATAGCATAACTCAAAATGCCCCCACGTCTACGGCAAGTTTGTCTTTGATAAATTTGCAATTGAAATGGTATTTGAAATTAGAGTGACGGGCGCTGTTACTGACAGATGCACCCAGTACCCAGTTGAAGTAGTTCAATATTCAATATTCAATAGCCTAGATGTATGTGTCCAAAGAAATTGATGTTTTGTTAATTCAAGTTTCAAATTATATAAATAGAGTCCAGCCCTTGAAAACCAGTGAGCGTAGCTTAACTGGAAATGGGTGAGACATAGCTAGATACGGAGGCAAACAGTGAAGAAGATAACTATCCTTGGGGCAATTCAATTGCACTATTGTTAGATAACTGAGCATGAGCCGTTCTTGTCCATTTAGTTATTAATAACTAGTGTTCAGTTTAGGCAACAGTTCGCATCATCCTTTTGAACCCTGAAATAGAATGCGTGTGCTAGGTCCAATGTTGTCATCATGTACACCAATTATGCCGAAACGAAATTGAATGGATCAATGCTGGGACATGCATATAAAATAGCCTTCTGCCGTGGCTAGCATATGACCCTCAGTGGACATTAATGTCGGATTATAATGGAAACTAATGTCTTACCTTCATCCACACCAAGACTAGACTTTCTAACACAGATCTCTCAATGGAGTCGCTAACCTGACTGCACTGACTAGATACCTAATAACATTTGTGCCGATATCCATAGCAAAGCTAATACATCAGCAGGAGATCATGGAATAGTATAGATCCATGTATCCACGTGGTCACTCATGGCAGATAACACATCAGATGTGATTTGCTATGCAATTGCTATAATATAGCATCCCCAACGGCGTGATCAGAGCATATCGTGATGATGATCACAATAATTCTAGAATCGCATTATGTTGCTAGAAGTGATATTGAAGCTAATTTGACAGAAGTTTACAAACGTACTTTCGAATATTAACAGAGTTCGCAGGTCCATTGGATGGATTAGTGTATACAGCCCTACACTGACACATATATACAGTCAAACAAACATACTGTCGCGCCGTTATTCAAATGAAAGGAATTGCTATTTCAGGGAAATGTTTTCTCAATCAATGCTAGATGGCAAGACTAAAGACATACGTTCACTATGTTGTTGTCGTTCTGTTACATGACTTGTGTAAAAGTAGACCTATAATAGTCATCCTAACAACACTGCCTGTGCAATGGTCTTAGAGAATGTGCGCTTGCATAGCATGAGACGCCTATGTTTTGGGAATTTACTACTCGAATGACTGACTCAGTTATCTAGTGAGCCATTACAATAGCCTTTTATCAGTCAGTAAACGGACACTGATTAAGCATGAATATGAATATCCGTGACACTTAAACCTGCACTGACAACAAGAAAAATCCATCTGCACGCAAATATAAATCCATTTTTTTGAAATTCTTTTGGGATATTTATAACAGAATCTCTTTTATCTTGGCCTGCAAATGGACATTCCCTGATCAAAGCTGGAAATGTTCTTGAAAGATTCGACCATTAATGGGTTAATTAATATAGGTAGCATTTTCAGTACTTTCACATGTCATTGAAAGAAGAGGTGCTATAACATGATCTCTTGCAAATACAAATCAAAATCGTATGGATAGAGCGTCTGATAGTTTTAGGCGGACACCTAGCTACATACATGTTCTTCTTTGACCAGTATGCACACTGTTTGTATGGTAGCTAACATTAAAATCCGCAACTGAATTCGACATATAATTATTAGAGATGACTGTTTTTGTTTTATTCGTTAGCACACATGGAGCCATGGCGTTGGTGTCACTGATTAGAGACGTCATCAAAAGATCTAATTACACACGGTGGATCACGCAAACAGACTACAGCTTCAGACACACACTCGATAGCAATAGCCGCAGACATATATGTCGGTTAGCGTATCACCATTCAAAGTGACACGCAGCGATGGATGTGTGTCAAAGAAACGTGGTCGAGTTAATCAAATAAGTCAATAATGCACATGGCAGAGGTCGTAATAAATATTGGGTTCCTTGAGTACATGATTCGTGTTCAATTCTTGTAATTTAATCTTAGTCATAGTAGAAATTTGTCAGCAAACAATGTATGGCACTAGTATGTGGCGAATGGATGATACCAGTGCAGCATACATCGGATCAGGGAGACCAGACAACGAGAACAAAGTAAAGGATCGAATGTAGCATCACCAATAATCTACCCATGCTACATGATTTTGTCATAGGACATTTGCTGCTGACAATTATTTCACAAGCCTATCTGATTTGGACGAATTACTGACAGATAGATGTGCATATACAGGAGTTGTGAGAGAACGAGCAGTAGTTTCATCATATTATAACGCTGTGACACAGAACTAACAACATTCCTGTAAGTAAAGGTGTGTTTGAAATCTTCTGTTCGCAAGTATCCTGTTGTATCCTGTGATTACAGAAGCATAAACACAGTATTAATTCCAACGTCTTCCAAGTCAACAGAGCCTCAATGCACTAATTATAACAACTAATATTAAAGATGTATCAAGAAAATTGAAATATTTACTCATAAAATGCCAATTTTAGAGGTCAAGAAAAGTGTATGTTTTGTAAATGTGCCACTGCAATTTACATAAGATAGGCATCTATTGCAATGGCAAAGCACATTTCTCCATTGGTGAATTAAAAAAACCCAGTCTTTCGTATTTTAACCTGCTATGGGCACTCCTCACGGTCGCTGATGATGCCTATAGGACCGGTATCTGAATGTAGTCGCACATATGAGCTGCCATGATATGCGCACTGACGATATGGACGATATTGCCAACCAACTAGGTCGTGGGCAGTGAACTGTGTGGCTGTATTTTCCACAAAAATGGCATTGTTATAGCGGTTATTGTGCAATGACAAGCACGGGAATCTGGAATCTACAACCCTATGCATTACACTAAGTATGCAAAGTCCTGATCGCACCTTCAATCCGCGGATAGATGCAGCCATCCAAGATGGCATTGTGTATGACATTCAAAAATGTCTGAGCTATCTTGGCACAGTTTCAAATAATCAGATGAGTCATGAAAACCTATCACGACCATACAATGGCGACGTCACTTCTGTCCTAGAATCTGGGCATGGGAGAAAACGTTATGCAATACATTTTGCTTTCTATGTATTGGCAATCGCATCACACGTTTTGGCAGCCATTATGCTTACACCATGACGGCGGACCAGACATTTGGAAAAGTCGGGACACAAATTTGCGGATATCATTAAAAAGCTGATATCAGGGCATCACTAAATAGAAGAATCCAGTTTTTGCTTTGCCCCGCCCATCTCTTGCTACGCTCGACCCATGCTTTGCACTTGCTGGGATCGATTGATCCCCGCACGCATTGACTCTCAGCTTCCTGAACTCTATGCATGTAAGCTGTGAAATATTTTGAAACTAATTTGACTGTTGCTGCTTATGGCCTCAGTAGTCGCCAGTTAATTAGTTTCTAACTATTCAACAGCATGCTTATTAACGAGTATAGACATACCATTCTTACCACATGCCGATCTATTAAGTGTTTAAGAGGAACTAAATCGAGCCATGCATGCGTAATTGAGTATGACGTCAGCCTACTCACATAGTTGACTATGACGTCCTATTATTAACCGATAATATGGATGCATGTGTTGGCCAACGAACCTTTGCTAGCAGTGAATCTGTTATATCAACAGCCTGGTGTATATATAAATAACAACCAGATATGCTCGATGCGTCACGATACAACACGATTCATGTGATATCTCCAAATTCGTGTCAGGATTTCAAATCATGATTTATGTTGCTGCGATATTTAATATAATGTACATTCCAGTGGATCCTTCTTGTGGCGTGAGGGTTGGGAACCAGCTCGCAACATCCTGTATAATGTATATAATGGCTGGATGGGAAGTGTACAGTAGCCTTACCGCCAAGATATCCCTGTATTAAGCCAGGTGGATAGTGGCAACTGTTCAACATGGTTATAACCCAGAGATCAAATACATGTTTTAACTTATATACACATTTACCACAACTGCATAAGTAAGCGATATCAGCAAAAGTCTTTGATCTTTCACAGCATTACTGGATCATTTATAATGTAATCATCACCATAACCAATATTGCTACACAACGTCAAACCATCCACTTACTTATTACGACTAGTGAATGACAGAGGCACTGGCAAAGCAGTAATCAATGTGATTACTGGGTCTGCTTCTCGTATCGTTATTGAATTCCCTTGAGATCATGAAACTCAAACATAGCTCCTCCATATCGTCATCGACACGTGCATAGGTATCAATAATGGCCAGTGAATATAAGCCCACAGCATGAGTCAGAACATGCCTGCACGATTGTTATCACATTTTGTTTAAAATTACATTTTGGGATCAATACCTGGGAAAGTATGTCCTGCCGTGTTCTAAATGCCATTTTCAATTGCAATTAAATGCTCCACAATCTTGATTCCTACGAATTGAAGCATCATTGGTCTCAGAATAATGATCTCATGTTCAACTCTTGCACCATTTAAACCGTGCGTTTCAACAAATGGCGGCATGTCAGCTCTACCATAGTTATATCTATCACACTTGTAGAGAGAGATGAATCAGTCTAGGTGATGCATGTGATACCTGTTAATCAATCGGTTCGCTTTGCCTTGGAAAATACATTTTCTGCACTCAAGACTCTTTTGACAAAAGGTCAAATATTAAAGCAAATATTGTGCTGCGTTGCTCATGAATCCACCTATCGATTGCCATGTTCAGCGCCCATCACCTGAACACTCATAACCACATGATCCTCACATACATCCAACATACACATATGATAGTACTGAAGAGTGTTAGGTGCACATATTGCTTTTACAATACGCAGATGCACCTATACAAGAATCCTCACAGATCAAGAAAGAAGAATTGTGTACATTTACCATTGGAATTTACACAAACATGTTTCTATTGTTCTGCAAATGGATATTTCTCAGGTGGCTGCTGGCATGCGCGTGATTGTATTTCGTTGACGAGGCAGTTACACCAACTCAGAAATGATTCTTCCGGTAGACTGCTCAGAGATAATAGAGCACATTATGTGTAGATTTAAATGTGAATATGTGTCGACACATCTTGAGCTGCTGATAACGAATTGTACTGTGCCATTACTGGAGCAATACCAGGGCATATTGGTTGTGTATTGGCGCAGTGCTAGCCCATTAATGTGCTTTATACGGACTACTTCAGGCCCGTGATAATACATTTGCTATATGCCATATAGGGGACGTTTCACTGTATCCATCCGTCATATGACGTCATAATGAACTTCGTGACATACATGATGCCGTCGTATGCAATGGCGTCATGATTGATGTAGAGTCGTTCATCATGAATGCTTAATTGATGACGGACTATAAGTTGCTGTACACATTGTTTATCTGTATTATTTAATAAACATTATGATGAATCTAATGTGAATGGGTGCTGTTGCAGGAAGTGACATCACCCAGTCAAATTAGTTTGAAATTATTGAACAGCTTACCTGCATATGCTTTAGGACATTCTAGTCAGGGATTGCAGCGATCGGTCGATCCCAGCGCTTTGTGTGTGTGGAGCTTAGCTAGAGGTGGGTGGGGGCATAGCTAAAATGGCTTTCTTCCGTGTGATGGTCTTTCAACAATATGCACTTGTAACAACACAACTAATTACATTGACCATGCTTATAAAATTGTATTGATCAATTCTCGATAGACGACCCTTTTTAAAATAAGCTTTTCGAATGACTGTATTCTTCATACATATCAATTCATAGTCGGCTCTCAATTATCTGGGCTTAGGTGTTATTTTTGCATTGCTTCTGTCAGTATTCTGCATGTTGAATACTATGCGAATTTGTATATATTTTGCTAAAATGTGCACACCTGGGATGCAGGGTGACAGGAGCAATAATACTTTTTTCCAAAGAGAAATGCATTCCTGCGATACCCTTATATGCTATTTGCTAAGGAGGAAAGTCGCACGCTAATCACATATTACTTTCAGCGCATGTTTTGGAACTCTGATCATTTTTTGGCAAGCTGACAGTTGAATGATGGCCTAAATTTGTTTTGGATATGCTACCAATTTTGCATACAAAGGCACGGTTTCCATACCTTGCGTTCTTAGCTGGCCTTCTATATGTCAATAATATATAAGATATCTAATGTAGGAAGGCCGAGGTGTTGCCACTCAAATATATAATGTCAATAAAATTCGTAGCAAACACTTCTACTAAGCCAGGTTACCCATCCACCACACATGGCTCAGTACTGGACCATAACTCTACGTTATTAGGGATACGGTATCATAGGGAAATAACACGAGCATTGGTCTGTCATTATACATAAGCTGCATTGCAGGTACTATCAATGTTCCACAACCCAGCCCATGGCATATGTGTGGTGCAATTGAAATAGAGTTCAGAACAGGAAGCATACGGTGCAATGAACTAGTCATATAACATGCACACATGATGCAGACTCCCACACTCTTCTGTTAATTATATTATATTGAAAGTTATAGTATAACTGCATTAACACTTTAATGCCTACATTTTTTCAGAAAAATCAAAATATTGCTTATAAGATGTCCATGTGCAGTAAAAGAGGATAACGGTTAGGAGCCAGTCATTCCAGTGGCCATTCTTCAAAAATAGCCTTCTCTTGGTCTACAAATTGGTATTCTCCAAGACCACTTCAGAAAGCCGTTTTTGACATTGTTTGTTAAATGAATTGTCTCCTACAACCAGGTTTTTCTGAGAATGAATATTACCTTCTACGAGATACGAATCTGTCGAGAACTGACACAATGGCTTGTATAAGCCACACCCAGGTTACAACCCACCTCTTAATCTAATAAAATTAAAATGATCCTACAAGCTGTTTTATTACAATTAACTTACAATGGTACGCATAACTAAGCCGGCTTATATAACAGCATGGCAGCATGATTATTGTTAAGGAATATTCTACGATTTTGATTTTGTGCTACAGATAACACGCCTTTATAAGAGCTATGGAATACATATAGTATGATGTTTTGAGATATTGTTAGGCAAAACAGCTCTGTCCAGTTTAAGTGCTTGCGTCCTTGGTTGGTCATAAGTGAGGATTAACATCGCACCATGGGAACTGTCGTGCCATGTACCCTTTTCAAATGAAGGGTTTCGGTCTGCACCATCCAGTAGTTGACGCTATTAGCAAAATGTATTGCTTGTTAGCTAACGCAAGCAATTAGGCCCGGCACTAACATGGCAGATGTGCATTATTTGTGTTGTGAATTTACAATATAATACAAATTATGTTGAGGAGTTTGAGATGTTGAGTAATTATTATTACTTTGAAATTGATATTCTGTTAATTCTAGTTTCAAAGGGTATACATATGCAGAAATATCCGACGGAGCTTAGCTAGACATGGATCCCTCTATTCAGATACACGTGTTTGAAAGCGGAAACCTGCATTTGGGCCGCCATACTTCGATATGTTCTCAAGCAGTAGCTGATGGCAAAAGACAGCCAGACATGTATAAGCACGATATCACTGCTCCAATTCAGGTTCCAAAGTACGTACTATAAATACTGGGCGCGGACACACAGTAGCAATGTCTTAGTTAATGATTGAAAAGTGTGATGGACAAGTGTGCTGCCTGTACCATTTGATACCGGCCCACTTTACCTTAAAATACACCACACACCATATTACATAATTATATGCTCCGTGTCCATGTTAGTACTTCTTATTGTCGACTTTTACTTTCACCATATGTGCCGTCAAAGAAATAACGTAAGTAGTGTTAGCTATATTTTGATTTCCATTAAAACCGTGCTTACATCAAAGTTGTACTGATTAGGTGCTTTCCAATGTAGTATTACTCATTTACTTGACAAGCTGGTCATACTTGGCTCAATAACCGAAACTGTTATTCCAGTTGTACGCTTTTCAATACAGTAGTATTCCCTTGGCCTGCAAATGGACATTCACTAGGCTGAAATCTAGAATTTTCTTGAGCAATCTGGATCAATAAATGGCCCAAATACAGTTGATTATCCATCTGCAACCCATATATCAGCGTCAAGGGGATAATTACATTTATGGGGAATTTATTGCTGACTGTGACACGCATGCCAACAACATTACCATATTCCACACTGGCATGAGGATTGGTAACGCCAGTGAGCTGAGTTCCTTAGCCATAACGTAGTGCAACTAGGGTCCGCTCGCCGCCAATATGTTACGTATTGACGGGTTTTAGTAGCGCACATATTGTCGGTAGCTTAACATCTATTTGCTTTTAAGAGGACATGACTAGATATATACAATTATTTGGAACCGTAGTTTCGTATTTGTGAACTAAGACGTAACGTTACATTAAACTAATAAATTAAGGAAATATAATACTGAGCTTCTACAAACTGCATTTTCCAGAGCGTTTAACCATGGGTATGCTGACTATTTTGAAAGGAATTTGAAATGCTGATGGTGGCTATTTCTGTCCATGATTATATGTGTTAATGGTACAGCTACACATTGCTAATGGTGCAAGACTATTTGCTTCAGGGAATGGATTGTGTTGTACAATAGCGGCTGTCACATATTTCACCATAATGCGTGGGATACAGACGTGCCCGATATACACTCCCATTCGCGGTGGCTCTATGCTGACACTTTCGTCGAATTAATCTGGATTATGAGAGTGGGAATGACGATCTCAAATTCACCCTCATCCAAATAAGACCAATGCCATGCATATGCGCATACCATGCGGTCTGAATATAATCCCGATTTGACAAAATGCGTACACTCTTCAGTGGATGTACATACACGCTTAGGTGTGTTCGACCCCTATCGCACCATTCATCTGGTATTGTTCTACCACGTGAGATGGTTATATGATTGAAACTATAATACCATGCGTTTTGCGAGGGTACGTGATCTAGAGGTCACACAATTTAGTGAGCATTTATGTGCTCACACCGAAGCAGGGTTGCGTTGATCATAATCCTTCTTTAGATGAGTTATGTGCTACATTATGTTCTACTTGCTCCAAAAAACGAATGTATTATTTAGATCCAAAATGCGGCTATCTTGGGTTTCGTTCAGGTCAGTTATAATTAAGAGCTAGTATTATGTAAATTCCAGATATAGATCTACATTTTCAGCTCATCGTGTTGATCCATAATTAATGTATTAATATGCTGAGCTAAGGCACCGGTAATCACCTCTGGATTGTTAGCCATATATACGCCACAACGGCACTCAAATCCGTCCCGTTCCCACAAAACCATCGCACCAATGTGATATAATATGTACGTAGTATCATAAACTGTGTGAAGCTCTTTTTGCTTCTCTCTCCATAATCACGATGCATGAGACATATCTCTCAGCACAAGGTATAACCAAGCTCAGAGTTACTAATACTTGGCGCTATTATAGTCGAGGACAATAGCTAATCATCAAATATTGTCAGATCGCTGTGGCACATACCCATGATAGATGGTCAATAATTCCCCACAAATGCATAATAAATAATTATAATGGCAACCATCCTGAACGATTCACATAGAGAATAACGGTCGCAACGACGATGAATGCATGCTGAAGTATAAAGTAATTGGCGTATTCATGTTTTATAGCACTGGCATTTTAATAATGCTCCTCATAACTGATGTAGAATGGCATTATCTGATGCATTTATATGTATTATAATCCATGTGATCACTGCTCGGCAGTTTCGTGGCTATTGGAATAGAGCTGTTTGGCAATTCCAAAAACAAGGAACGACGCCAATATAGCTGTATATATCTTTATTAAGCTACGTGTTCTAGTGCTGGCGCTGGCCCTAGTTGAAATTGGGCATGAACAGGAGCGAGCGGAGACAAATTACATACACATTTTAACATCCCCGCTCTTCCTCAAATATACCAATTTATACATACTTTATTATGCTGCATCTAGATTGGGTTGAGTACTTGGATATAAATGCTACATGCCACTGCCGTTATAAGTTTTACACATTTTACCATAGCAGTTTAGATACAGCGAGTGCCCAGATATACAAGTGAGGTTATCTATTGTTTAACATATTCTGAATTTTTAAATATTGATGCGATCTGTTTGCAAATCCAATGCGCATATGCAGAACGCCCTGTTTTTGATCAGCATATCCAAACAATTGGCTGCACGAGTTCATGAGTTCTTTAGATGTACGTCTAGATCTAAGTACATTCAATAATCCGTATTGCATCGGCTCTGTATGAATATACAGACAGACACGCACACACTCACACGCGCACGCTCGCACGCACACACACACACGCACACTCACACACACACACACACACACACACACACACACACACACACACACACACACACACACACACACACACACGCACTCACACACACACACACACACACACACACACACACACACACACACATGCAACATGCGCACACATCCGCATGCTGCCAGAGATCAACGATCAGGGGAGCCCAGTGTTCACGCCTCCTGCTCGTTCTGTGCCAAAGTAAGGCGATGCATGCTCTAAGGCTGCGTGGTATGGCATAATGTCAAACCAGTGCCCAGCAACGAGAACATATTGAAGGGCCGAATGTAGTATAACCAATAATCTACCTCTAATTTTGTTATAGGACGGTTGCTACTGACAATCATTTGACAAGGCCATCAGATTTGGACGAATTACTGATGGATAGATGTGTATATATATATATGATGTGTAAGAGCAAGAGCCGTAGTTTAGTCATGTTATAACGCTCTGAAACTGAAATAAGCATTTTCTTGTGAAAAGAAGTATGTTTCAAATCTTCTATTCACAATTATACTGAAGTGTCCTGCGATTACAGAACCATACACACTGTATTGGTATCAGCGTAGTTCATGTCAGCAGCGTCTCTAAGCGCTACTTATAACAACTAAGCTTAAAGAGGTATCAAGACAAGTGAACTATTTGCTCATAGAATGGCCAGAAAAGAGAATGTTTTGTAAATATACCACTGCCATTTACAAAAAATAGGTTTCTGTTGCCATGGACATGCACATTTCTCCTTTGGTGAATTTTCAAAAGTAGTCTTTTTTGTTTTGACCTGCAAATGGACATTCCTTAAGACTACTGATGATAGCTATATGACCGTTACCGGACTAGATTGACACGAATGGGGTCATATATCATGTGTGCTGACGATGTGGCCGATATTGCCAACGAGCCAGGTCATGGACAGTACACTGTGTGTGTGTGTGTGTGTGTGTGTGTGTGTGTGTGTGTATTTTCCCAAGAAACAGCATCGTCATGGAGGCATAGTGTGCACTGACAATGCCTGGTATCTACAATCCCCAACGCTGTGTTCTAAACTAATAATGCAATGTACTGATCTCACATTTAGTTTGTGGATAGATGCCGTTGTCCATGGTGAGATTGTGTATGCCATTCACACATATCTAAACCGTCTTGGAACAGTTTCAAGTAATCAGATGACTCATGACAACCTATCATCAACACACAATGGCGATGTCGCGTCTGTCTTAGAATTGTGGCAAGAGAGAAAACGTTATGAAATACATTTTGCTTTCTGTGTATTGGAAATCGCGTCGAACGTTATGACAGCCATTATGCTTACATCATGACGGTGGCCAGTTGTTGGGACAGTTCTGAAATGGCGACACACATTTGCGGATGTCATTAACATGCTGATATCATGATATCACAATATTGAGGAATCCAAGTTTAGCCATGTCCCGCCTATCTCTGGCTAAGCTCAACCAACACGTCTCGAAAAGTATACATGTAAGCTGTGAACTACTTTGAAAGTAATTTGACTGGACAGTGCTGCAGCAGCAGCGTCCAGTTAAATTCCTTTCAAAATAGTCAGCAGAATATTTATTAACTAGTATACACATAACATTCGTACAGCCTGCCGGGCTAGTACACATGTACGATGAACTAAATTGAGTCATTCATGCCGTAATTGGTTATGACATCAGTCTACGAGTCACATAGTTGATTATAACGTCATACAATTAACTGAACCTTTGCTAGCAGTGTATCTGTTATTTCAACAGCCGGATGTATATACAAAAATCAACCAGACCCGCTCGATGTTTCACGATATAACAAGGTTCATGTGGCATCTCCAAATTCGCGTCCGGATTTCCAATCATGATTTATGTCACTGGGACATTTAATTTAATGTCAAACTTTTGCGGGTATTTCTTGTAGTGTGGGGTTTGGGAACCAGCTCGCATCGTCCATACTATTGTAAATAATGGCTGGGTGGGCAGTGGTAGGTGTCTGTGCCACTAAGATAACCAAGTATTAAGCCGAGTGGATAGTGTCGACTGTTCAACATGGTTATATTCCGGAGATCAACTTATCTACAAATGCATCACAACTGCATAAGTAAGCGATATCAACAACAGTGTTTTATGTTTTACAGCATGTCCAGATCATTTCTAAGCATCACTATACATACTATTGCTACGCAACGTCAAACCACTCACACACTTAATACGGCTTGTGAATGGCAGAGAAAATGGCAAAGCAATACTCAGTGTGATTACTGAGTCAGCTTTTAGTTTCCTTATTGAATTCCCTCGAGACAATAAAACTCAACTAAACTTCCTCTATATGGGCATCGGCATGCGCACATGCATCAATAAGGATCAGTGATGCGAACCTACATCACGATTCAGAATATGCTTACGCAATGGTTATCACATTGTATTTAAAATTTAATTTTGGGATCAATGTCTGGGAAATTCGTTTCTGCCCTATTATAAATATCTTTTTCAATAGCAATGTAATGCTCTACAATCTTGATTCATTCTATTTGAAGCACCATTTATCTCAAAAGAATGCTATCATGGCCAAATCATCAACACAACTGATATTTAAGCCTTGTGTTTCAACGAATTATGACATGGTATCTCTACCACAGATATATCGAGCACACTTGAAGAGGAAAGTGTAATAAGTCAAGGTGACATGCTCACTATTTCAACTTCAGTAACTCTGTCGACACTGGTATGGACCTTGGTAGATAATACCTTGAATGTTTTAAATACAATTACAGTGCACCACGCCACTATTGTGACAGCAGAGTGCAGAGCGCCATTAGTACGTGAGAACTTGTCTTAAACGCATCTGAGTGTTGATCAAAAACGACGTAGTCTCAGAATTTGGAAGTACTGTATAATATCTGGATGTAGTATTGCCAAGTGATGCACAGGCCATAATCATATGTCGTTGATGGACATAGCCATGAGATAATAAGCATTATCAATATAAATGCATCCACACACTGCGCATAATCTGACTATACCTAACACAATTTTAAGTAGTTACAACTCGTTCAAATGTTCATAATTCTGCACAAATAACACTGACATGCGTATGGAATGCCAGAATGTGTGTGTGCCCATTGGGAGTGAAGGAAAGTCCACCCCCAATATACTAAACGTATCAATATGCGTAACAAGCACCCTGCCTTTGGTATGCTTGCACAATTCAATCTATAATACGAGCATCAACGTGTATACAGTATAAGGAAAATCGACTTTAAAATTGTAATGAGTGGTAGTAGTCCATTAAGAAATAGCTGTGTGTGTCAATACAGATATAACAAGGTTATTGTACTCGGGGTGTTGACTAAGTAAAATGCCCTGAAATGTGTCAACACTGCTTAAAGTTAGTAGACACGATACACCAATGCACAAGTTCGCCCATCTAAACTAAAATATGGCTGATTGCATTTTGTTATTAGATATGTTCAGGTGTATTATACAAATACAATCGATAAGAACGCAACACGATCCTTGACGATATTAGCGTCAGCAGTATAACTAAGCGTGTGGACAATATATTACTATCTGTACTCAGGAGTTTGGTAAAGATTACATGTATGTATGTGCACACCGGCATATGGGGGATGGTGGTGCATTGTTGTAAGCTATGTGGACAATATTTGCATTACAACACATCAGCAGCATCAATTTTGCGACAGCAACGGGTACTGTTCCAGTATTAAGTGGCTTAGATGAGAAGCATTCACGAGCACATCTGGTTGTTAATACATTAACTTAGCAACGAAATGTACGCACTGGCTTATCCAAGACGCTATGTCATAACGGTATCAATTTTAGTGTAATCAATGAGTATAGAATACACATTGCACTTTCAAGGCTGTTTATAACGGGTACCTGACCATTCCACTTCTGTGGCTAATGATAAAACCAGTCATCCGAAATGTTCCTCTGCTGGGGGTTGATTGCCTCGGAGCATTGGAATTTTACAAATTTTACAAATTGCATGTAAATGTACGGGTGGATGCTGCTTCTGATTTTAAACATGATGCTGCGTATTGCAAAATAATATAATTAGCATGCCAATGGTGGAACCCCATTTAGCGTGCCCTGCGATCTCCAGCTCAGCTCCACGCACGCTTTACGCGTGTTTGGATCGAGCAATCCCTTCACTTTCTGAATCTCAATTTCCATACAATTATAGAGTTAGGTTGTTGAGTATTTTGAAACTAATTTGACTGGCTTCTATAGGCAGGAACAGCGGCACCGCCAAATTAGTTTCAAAATAGTCCAGCGAATCGTTATTAAATAGAGCAGACATTTAATACGTACATCTGTACGTACTATTACGAGTTCAAGATGGACTGAACTGAGTCATCCATAACGTAATTGATTATGGCACCAGCGTGCAACATGCGTAGTTGATTATAACGTGATATGATTGATTGAGAAATGGGATTCCTGAATTTGCATGGGCGATGTGCAAAATGAATAACTCATAAAAATGGCAATCAGTTGGCTCATACTCAGAAGGAACGGTACATTTCTTATATTTCATTACAAGTCACTGTATGAGCAAGTCTTGTGGAGTGTACGAATTTCCGCCAGGGAAAATATTGATGTATCCAATTTAAATGTGTGACATATGTTACTGTATTAAGCATTATACAGGTGGCACCGGTCACTGCGAAATTATACATATTCGCCACACTGTCACTTGCCACTACAAATTATATAAGAAACGGCTTATAGATCGGTCAATTCCAATCCGTTAAGTAGAGGGTATTCAAATACGATGAACGATAAAAAACAGTCCCCTGTGTGCAAGGATAATCTTAATAACATATTGTAAGGTAAGGAGATTGAGTATGTAATTGGTTATAGAAATCTTACACATCCATGTTCTATACACACATGTATTCGGTACATTTTTTTCAATGTAATCAGCAGTCGTATTATGAGCCGCATTGAAAGCTGATATGTTAGAATGCCGTCAAGGATTACAGTGCTGTTTTGCTTAGCACTACATATTGCGACATGCTATTTAGGTAGTCCTAACGGGGAGTTGGTACTAGATGGCACGGCCATCAGGGTTGTGAAAATGCTGATAATGCAAAACATATATTTACTTGACAGGCATTCTTAGTATATTAACATTTAAGTATTTAGAAATGTCTTGTTAATAAGGGCATATAAAAAATCAATATATCGATACTGGCCAATGGTGTATCGTTATACAATTTTGGCAGAACATATGATGAGCTACATTGCTAATCGTGGTACTGCGTGACTAATTTGCAACGTATGGCGTGCCAACACAAGCAAATTCAGGAGAATGTAAATAACTATGTGTATGCATTTCCTCGTGGCAAATGTTGTTCTTAACAATGGGTCTACTGAAGCAGTCCCATATGCCGCTTCATTTTTCAGATATTCCCATGTATACAAGCAGTTATTTTTTAATTTTGCTCAACAAATTTACTAATTAGTCCGTATTTGAAGCTAACAAGTTGACTTTCTAAATATGGCTAGTATTATGGTAATGCGCATACACGTCTAGTGGATGAGTGTGGTGTTCATGAAGCAAACTGTTCAGTCGCCATTAGAAGAAATCACGAATATGAGACAAATATGTTGGTATATCTCATCAAGGAAAGTGGCTGATTGGCATAATTAAATAAGGACATCTCAATGTTGCACGTCGACGTAATCATGCAGTTATGCTGTTGCATTGTCTAAAACTATGTACAGCGTAGCCTTACCTATAGAAGGCACACTGTATTTGTGCACTAACTGTATATTGAATATACCAACTTGCACATCAAATAGAATAACCTAATTAAAGTGCATGCATGGCAGCATGTGCCAATCAGAATCACCATAATGCCAATATGTATGGAGTTGACCTAATACCAACACGCGCTCGCCATTTTTAATTTGCTTTCAATTATTTCTAGCATACTGACAGGCATTGGTATTCATTTATTATATATTCGATGATGTGGAAATGGTTATCAGAGAAGCACAGGAAATGTGGGCGTGATTGTATCATGCTGGCGAGGCACGTTGAAATAGATCAGAAATGGTTCTTCCGGTCGACTGCTCCGAAATAATAGATTCCATTATATGTAGATTTAAAGGTGATAGGTGGGTCGATACATCTTGAGCTGCTGATAACGCGGGTTACGTTTCCGGTGCTGGGCCATTACCAGGGTGCACTGGTTCGCTATTGGTACAGCACTGGCCCAATAACCTGCATTATAAGGAGTAAATCCGGTCCATAACATTTGAAATATGCCATAATGGGGAACTGTTCAGTTTATCCATCCGCCGTATGACCTCATAATCAACTACGTGACATGTAGGATGACATCATATACCAGTCAGCCATGAATGGCGTAGAGAAGGTAATCATGAAAGCTTACTTGATGACGTACTACACGGAAGCATTAGTCTTTACTTTTAAATAAACATTATGTTTAATATATTGAAACGAATCTGACTGGATGCTGTTACTGCGATATGCAGCAACATCACCCAGTCAACTTGGTTTCAAAATATTCAACAGGTCACCTGCATAGTTTTCTGGAAATTGCTAGTCAAGGAGTGCAGGGATAAATCGATCTCGATATGAGCGATGTGTGGGCGGGGCCTACCTAGAGAGGGGCACGCCATAACTAAAACGGGGTTCCTCCATTGTTTGTCTTTCAATAATATGCTCTTGTTGCATCACAATGTCCTACATTGTCCATACTTATAAAGTGTTAATCATTGCTCGATATACATTTTTAAAATATGCTTTTCGTGTTTGTAGGAGGACACTTGATTGCGTTGGCCATACGTATGAATTTATAATCGTTACCCAATTACCTGGATGAAGGTGGTAGTATTTGCATTTTATCTACATATTGAATACTATGCAAATTCTTAAATATTTTGCCATGCTAAACTGTGCACAAGCGAGATGCAGGGTGAATTCAGTACTGCGATACCCTTATACACCATTTGCTAAGGTTAAACGCTACTCGTTAATTGCATACCACTGTCAGCGCATGTTTTGGAACTCTGATCATTTATGGCCTAATTTTGTTTTGGATATAATACTCTCGTTTTGTGTGCAAAGGCACCGTTTCTGGTCGCTTCCTTCTTACCAGGTCCTGAGCTTATGTATGGAACCAGGACAATATGAGGCATCTAATGTAGGCAACCAATTCGTCACTAAAATACATGATGTCATAATCAATTCGTAGCACACACAACCTGATAAGTCAGGTTACCCATTCAGTACTTGGCGCATACAGGACAGCATCAGCCACACACGGATCAGTACAGGGATACGTTCTCATAGGGAAATAACAAGAATAATAACGGTTTGGCTAGATCATTGATCTGTCATTATCGGCTGTATTACAAGTACTCTCCGCGTCCATCTAACCCGGCCCATGATATATACTGGGTGCAGTTGATTGGATTCCAAAACAGGGCATCTAAGGTTCAATGACCTAGTCATATAACATGCAGACATGTTGCAGAAGGCCATACTCTTCCAGTCAATATGTTCGCGTGCCAACACACGCAAATTCAGGAGAATGTAAATAACTATGAGTATGCATTTCCTCGTGGCAAATGTTGTTCTTAACAATGGGTCTACTGAAGCAGTCCCATATGCCACGTCATTGTTCAGATATTCCCATGTATACAAGCAGTTAGTTTTTAATTTTGCTCAACAAATTTACTAATGAGTCCTTATTTGGCGCTAAAAGTTGACTTTCTAAATATGGCTAGTATTATGGTAATGCGCACACACGTCTAGTGGATGAGTGTGGTGCGCATGAAGCAAACGTATCAGTCACCATTAGAGGAAAACACGAATATTAGACAAATACTTTGGTATATCTCATCCAGGAAAGTGGCTGATTAGCATAATTAAATAAGGAAATATAAATATTGCACGTCGACGTAATCATGCAGGTATGCTGTTGCATTGTCTAAAACTATGTACAGCGTAGACTTACCTATATAAGGCACACTGTATTTGTGCACTAACTGTATATTGAATATACCAACTTGCACATCAAATAGAATAACCTTATTAAAGTGCATGCATGGCAACATGTGCCAATCAGAATAACCATAATGCCAATATGTATGGAGTTGACCTAATACCAACACGCGCTCGCCAGTTTTAACTTGCTTTCAATTATGTTTAGCATACTGACAGGCATTAGTATCCATTTATTATCTATTCGATGATGTGGAAATGGTTATCAGAGAAGCACAGGGAATGTGGGCGTGATTTTATCATGCTGACAAGGAACGTTGCAATAGATCAGAAATGGTTCTTCCGGTCGACTGCTCTGAAATAATAGATTCCATTATGTATAGATTTACAGGTGATCTATGTGTCGATACCTCTTGAGCTGCTGATAACGCGGGTTACTTTTCCAGTGCTGGGACATTGCCAGGGTGCAATGGTTCTCTATTGGTAGAGTACTGGCCCAATAACCTACAATATAAGGAGTAAATCAGGTCCATAACATTTGAAATATGCCAGGATGGGGAACGGTTCAGTTTATCCATCCGCCTTATGACCTCATAATCAACTACGTGACATGTAGGATGACATCATATACAAGTCCGCCATGAATCGCGTAGAGAAGGTCATCATAAACGCTTACTTGATGATGTACTACAAGCAAGTATGTGTCTTTACTTCTTAATAAACATTATGCTTAATATATTGACACTAATCTGACCGGGTGCTGTTGCTACGATGTGCAGCAACATCACTCAGTCAACTTAGTTTCAAAATATTCAACAGCTTACATGCATAGTTTTCTGGAAATTGATAGTCAAGGAGCGCAGGGATAAATTGATCCCGATATGAGCGATGTGTGGGCGGGGATTACCTAGAGAGGGGTACGGCATAACTAAAACAGGGTTCCTCCATTGCTTGTCTTTCAATGCATCACAATTTCCTACATTGTCCATACGTGTAAAGTGTTAATCATTGCTCGATATACATTTTTTAAATAAGCTTTCCGTGTTTGTAGGAGGACAATTGATTGCGTTGGCCATACTTATGAATTTATAATCGTTACCCAATTATCTGATTGAAGGTGGTATTATTTGCATTTGATCTGTATATTGAATACTATGCACATTCTTAAATATTTTGCCATGCTAAAATGTGCACAAGCGAGATGCAGGGTGAATGCAGTACTGCGATACCATTACTATACCATTTGCTAAGGTTACAAGCTACTCGTTAATCGCATACCACTTTCTGCGCATGTTTTGGAGCTCTGATCATTTCTTTTGGCAAGCTAACAATCGAATAATGGCCTAAATTTGTTTTGGATATAATACCCTTTTTGTGTGCAAAGGCATCGTTTCCGGGCGCTATCTTCTTAGCAGGTCTTGAGCTTCTGTATGGATTCAGGAAAATATGAGTCATCTAATCTAGGAAACCAATTCTTCACTCAAATACATGATGGCATAATCAAATTCGTAGCACACACAACCTGACAAGGCAGGTTACCCATTCAGTAGGTGGCGCATACAGGGCCGCATCTGCCGCACATGGATCAGTACTGAACCGCACACCTACATTATCATGGATGCGTCCTCATAGGGAAATAACAAGAATAATAACGGTTTCGTTAATCATTCATCTGTCATTATCAGCTGTATTACAAGTACTCTCCACGTCCCCTAACCAGTCCCATGGTATATACTGGGTGCAATTTATTGGATCCCAGAACAGGACATCTAATGTCCAATGACCTAGTCAAATAACATGCAGACATGTTGCAGATGCTCATACTCTTCCGCTCAATATAGTCTATTGGAGGTTGTGGTATATCTGCATTGACTCTTTATAATGCCTAAATTGTGTCAAGAAAATCAAAATATTGCTTATTAGATGTCCATATCCTATAAAAGAGGATAACGTTAACGAGCCAATCATTCCAGTGATCAAGTTTTAAAAATAGTCTTCTCTTGGCCTGCAAATGGACATCCTCCAAGACCACTTCAGTAGCCGGTTTTGATATGTTTGTTTAAAATGAATTTGCTACCACAACCAGGTTGTCTCGGAATGAATAGCGCCTTCTACTGGACACGAATCCGTCGAGACCTGGTACAACGGGTTACATACGCCACACCCAGGATACAACCCACCGCTTAATCTAATAACATTAAAATGATCCTATCAGCCGTTTTATTACGATTAGTTTGAAATGGCACGCATACCTAATCCAGTTTATATATCAGCATACCAACATTATTTGTGATAATGAATAATCTACGATTGTGATGTTGCGTGCGTGCGTGCGTGCGTGCGTGCGTGCGTGCGTGCGTGCGTGCGTGCGTGCGTGCGTGCGTGCGTGCGTGCGTGCGTGCGTGCGTGCGTGCGTGCGTGCGTGCGTGCGTGCGTGCGTGCGTGCGTGCGTGCGTGCGTGCGTGCGTGCGTGCGTGCGTGCGTGCGTGCGTGCGTGCGTGCGTGCGTGTGTGGTTCTAGATAAAGTATGAGTTTGTAATTTTATTAGACACGTGGCGTGAATTATTATGCACCGTCTAATCATTGTGGATTATATCATAGAAAATGATATGTTGAGTTAACTCATTTATGGTTTGCGCTTGTGCGAGGCGTGTATGCTAAATCATGTATTCATTGACAGCGAGTTATATGTTTACGAAGCACGGCGTGGCCACAATGCAGTAAGTAGTGCCGCTATGGAATAACCTCATAACTCGCCTTTAAAAAATTACCAGATACAGCTACTACCCTTAACTTGCCAGAATTGATAATAGTTAGGAGTGCCCTAGTGCGTGCTGCTGCTGCTTAAAGCAACACGACTTGATGAACAATATCAGTGTGACATTAAATTCGTTGTTAATGTGAAAGGAATCGGGATAATGATGATATCATACAATGCACTTGCCAGTGGAAACGCTGTTTGTCTTCCTAGGCAATGATGCAGCTAGTATGCCTATGATATTTTAACCTGATTTGGATGCTAGCTGGTTTTGCGGTATGAAATGATTTAAAATGTCCATGGAATATGTATTTCTTCTATATGTCAAAGAGGTATGAAATACATATATTACGGGGTTTGGAATACCGTTTACGCAAACAAGCTAATCCCAGTTCAAGTGCTTGCCTCCTTGGTTGGTCGTAATTATGTGTGATGATTACCATTACAAGATGGGTATTCTTTCCGCATGAAGGGGTTCGATCTGTATCGTCAAGTAGTTGACGTCATTAGCAAAATACAGGTCTTGTTACATAGTGTCACACTCATTTAGGTCCGACATGTGCATTGTTTGCTTTGGTGAATATAAAACAAATTGTGTAGAGGATTTTGAAACGATTTGAGTTTGAGATGGTGATGCCATACGCCACCATCGTCAGGCGTTTACCTGAATTATTATTAATTTGAAATTGGGAGTCCCCGTAGTTAATGATGGAAAATCAAGCTAGCTGTTCTATTTGATACAGGGCTACATTACGATACAATACACTACACATCGTAGTACATAATTATATATTTCGTTTCCATATTGGTACTTCTTATTGCTGACTTTTACTTTCAACATATTTGTCTTCAAAACAAACACGTAAGTAGGTTTAAATTGTCCAATGGTGTCCATTAAAACGGAGCTTATGTCAAAGTTGTATTTATTAGATGCTTTCCTGTGTATTAGTAATCATTTAATTGACAAGCTGGCCTTACCTGACCTCTGTAACGATATTGAACAGTGTTTATTTGCAGGACAAGCGAGAATGCGTTAGGAAATGTGCCAACGAGTTGCCTGGTTCCATAACCGAACCAATTATTCCAGGTGTATACTTTTTCAAAATAGTATTTCCTTGGCCTGCATATGGACATTTACTAGACAACTATCTACACTTTCCTGAGCAATCTGGAGCAATACATGGCCAAAATACAGTTGATTCGCCTTCCGCAAAGCACCATTCTCTGATATCAGCGATAATAAGATATCGGCGTCAAGAGGATAATTACATTTAGGGGGAATGTATTGCTGACTGTTGACTCACGTCATGGCCGCCCTTGCATCATCATTATCGTATTCGTCACTGGCACAGAGACTGGTAACGATGCAATTTATTGGGAGAGACATTCCATTTCATGTGTTGAAAACAATTGCCATGCACCATATTACGTTCAAATATATGCATGCATCCGACCGAAGAGCACCATTAGTAAGTGTGTTGGCTAAGAACTGTATTAGGCGCGGCTGCGTGTTGATCAAAGACCGTATAGGCTCAAAAGATAGAAATACCCTAAAACATATGGGTGCATTACTAATACATGCCCAACTTAATAATGCTCACCTGGATGATGGGTAACTGCAAACATGTTTACATTAAACGGACATTTTGGAAAATGACCAAGAGAGATTAATCACTGTTAAAGAAATCTCCAAATAATACTGACAAAAATACAAATCCCCCAAGCTTGTCCTTATTCCATAAATACGTGGCGGATCATGTCACCACTGTTTGCTATAACACCAACATATACTCTCCCACAGAGCGTATGTTTAATGAATGGGTGTACACTGTATTTCATAATGAAAAGGTATACCCACACATCAAAACCGCTATCAAAACTAACATAAGTCTGGTGTGTGTACAGCATTGTTATGATGCACAATCTGTCTGTCCATGCTCAAAATCTGGCAAATCCACAGAAAAAACAAAATTGCCTTTTATACATTAGGTAGAGGTGGTTTATCTTAAGGCGTGTGGTGTCTGGTGTATGGTAAGAATGGAGGAATACGCCTATGTAGGAACGAGCGGCCCGAAATAGGGGTTTTGCTTCTGTTTTGCATAGTATGAGGTATATTTGGTTGAAGCAGCCGTCGTAGCCGGGTAATGTTGTCCGGTGACGGCATGGGTGTTTGAATGCCGTATGTGTGGCACACAGGCCATTGGAAGAAAGGAATGCCACCAGTGCGTCTCCATTGGTGTTGCGTATGCCCTCTTCATAGGATCCAATGCATACGCCAAGTCCTGAACTTGTGTCCGCAATGCCGAGTTTACCCAACTTGAAGAAGCAATCTCTAACCACGAACAGGTGCCATCACACTGTGATACGAAGACTAAACCCCGGTATGTGGCCTGTTTTTGCTCCATGAGCACTAACTAGCGTATGGCCTGTCTAACGCTGTTGCGCTGAGTGTTTAGCTACGTTGGTCTCTTGTATATATGTGATAGCTATGCTATATTATTCACCGTCTGCACCTAAGGCTTGCCTCTTTGATGTTGCAGTCAGACCACGTGCATTGCACCTCGCTATGGTAAGCTCATGGGGAGATGGCGTCGTCCAAAGATGTCGAACACAGCTTCTTATTTGAAGAATGTTAGCCATAATCGGAGGTGTCTCTGTGTGCGAGTGTCAGCTCGCAATCCTTGATAACTTAGTTTCTCAACAAGGTTGTTACATACGGAGGAGACCGGCGATGTAATATCCCTAATTCAAATGGAGATTCCTTAAAGGAACAATGTTCCCAACTGTTGTTTTAATCCGTCAACAATTAGTTTGTTAACAGTTGTTGGCAGATGCCAGACAGGCAAACCAACAGTGAAGCTTACCCACCTTTCAGAAAATTCATATTTATTAGATGTGTGCAGATGCATGTCAAAATGCAGTCGATATGCATGTACTGTACCGCTCCGTGTGTATTGGCCAATCGCATGTAGCTGTGTGTGTGCCAAGACAACCTTGAAGGCACACGCAAAGAAAGCAGCGACATAATCAAATAGACCCTACCTCTCTAATGTCGGACACTATACGCAAAACTAGAACTTCATTATGTGTATTATAATTAAAAGGTCCAAGAGAAATAATGCCCATCTGGCGTATGGGTAAATGCACATGTATTTACATGAAAGGAAAATAGTGGAAATGACAACTGTAAAATATGCTCATCCAGAGAAGTTACCAAATAATATTACCAAATAGAGCATAGCTGTCAGATCAGCATATGGCGAGTCAGTCATACGTGTTGCCCATAGTGCGAAAGCATAGCCACTTATAGAGTACTGAGCAAATCCAGCAACCATAAGGAGTTGCGTGCACGGTATGTCAGAATGGCAACGCGTACTCCCGCATCGAGTTTGAGATAAATCCGAAGAAATGCAATGCACCTATTTAAGTAAATACACATCTTACATTTGTTGATGACTTTGCACAAAGACCCACAGCTGAGATGTGCATATAATGTATGCAATGCTGACAAAATGTGTCCACACAACGTGTTTGAGGGAGAACATAGCAACACATAATGACGTTATTATAGTTTAAGATGTTTCCCAAGGGCTAACATGGGTCAGAACTCGTGTATTTGGGTTAATTACACACGATAATGTCACAAGTACAGTTGCTAGTGAAGTAAATCCACAGCAAGATAACAAAAGGGTTTGAATTCCAATTTGTTCATTAACAGGTACACAATTAATCAACCTTGAAATAGCACTGGACTCGTATTTCCAAAACGATTATCTTGAAATACAGTAATTAAAACTGAGTTAACCCACATATACCTATCATCGACAAAGCGTAGAACTAAAGACAATGACTTCCGACTTCGTGGCTATGAAACATGGAGGAAAATATAATCCTGTGATCACTGCCCTGCGCTACTCCTGACATCGCCGCACGTTGCAGCATGGCCATTTTGGAAGCCGTGGATCCGTAGATGAAAGGTGTCCTTATGTTTGTACAAATGCAACCGGCTTACCTATGTTACTGAACAATTGTAATAGCTTAGTGGCTCCAAATAAATGAACATGAGCTAGATGCCTCAACAGGAAGTACCTCCGCATCAGCACTGGCTTGCGATGGCAAGATAGCATAATGTCCACCACTGGACTTAACACGATGTGTAATACGGCACCGCTCTCTGCACACGTTGCTCAACAAAGATGGCCCATGTTTGACACGGTGTTAAGGATGCCAGCATATGCATCAGCACAGAGAGCCTTGTCATTCTCCCTACTGGGAATTAGTAAATATAACGCTAGCAGAGGACGCCACTGCATACATATCCTAAGCATGCTACAAAACGACCTCGTGAAAATAGGACTCGGTACACTGAGAGCAAGAATGTATATGAGGAAGTTACAGATTTTGGCTGAGGACAAGACACACTGGCCACGATGTGAAGAAAGACTGATTGCTGCCGTGTACTGTTTCTACTAATCCAACTTAAGAAGACAGTACGCCATCATAGCATGCCGCGCCCACTTAGCCTAGGTTCAGCATGTGTATTCTTGATTAAAGCACATATTTAGCCACCTGTGTCATGCAAATAACTGTTATATCTGGAATGAATAACTATGGTTCTCATTTCTACAGATATAGTTAATGTGAAGACTGATCCACAACTAACATAATGACAACACACTGTCGCCATGTCTAAGTTAACTTCGAACACAGTTGGCATGTTGCTATTAGGTTATTATTTACGATCAGCTCTTGTGACGTTAGTGACAGAGAAACATAGAAAATGCGAGAATGGTACTATTATCATGACCAGACGCATTGCAATAAATCCTCCCCCCCCCACCCAAACACCCCCACCCCCCCCCCCCCCCTGTTGACACTCAGATACGCAAATATTGGGTTAGGTTTGTTCCGGGTGTGATACCGCGCGTGATTTGGGACAAACTGTTTACACAACCATTCTTCTTATTAGGAAGTATATCAATGACATCATCCACATAGCTTAATACTCGATTGAAATGGGTAACTGTCTGCCTGTTGATACTACATTTCCCATGGTGTTTAACAATGGATATGCTGACTATTTTGAACATAATTTGATTGAAAGTCAAATAACCTTCAAAATATACAGCAGTCCAGAGGTATTTCCCATGTAAAGTATTGTCTCGTGGCGTGCAGCAGTTAGGCAAATAAAAGAGTGTTTCCGATGTTTGTATGACTACTTTATATATAAAACTGGATTCATCCATTATCTGACAATTGTACACTGTTAACTCTGGCGGAATATGATAACAGCTTTTGAGTGATTTGAGATCGGTGTTCTAGGCGTGAAGTGAGCTTCTAATTCGCATAGAGGTCCAATCTGGCATACAACTAGTTGACATCATAAGCAAGTATGTCACATTTAGGGTGTCACAATCATAATAAGGTGTCATAACTCCGTCTTTGATACACTTACAACTAAACACAATTAATTCGATTGGTGTTGGTTGGTGACAGATTCAGCAGCAACGGCCAGTTAGATTAGTGTCAACGTATTCAACAGCATACATGTATAGTTACATTTAAATTAATATTCTGCGAATTCAGAATTCAAATTATATATTAATCGAGTCCACAATGGGTAAACAAGTGTGCGGATCATGGCTTCAAATTGATGGGACTTAAGAAGATGTGTATGCTTACATCGAATAGGATACTTAGCTTTGGGAACAATTCAATTTTGTTATTGACGGGCATCCGAAAATAAGCTAGCCTTGTACATTTAGTTACGAATTAGGTCGTGTATGGTGTTAACAGCAGTTGTTATCAGGCGGTTGTGGGCATTCACCTCAGCCTGTTGAACCATGACTTATAACTCGTGTGCTAAGACTAATGTGGTCATCCTGAACACCAATTATGTCAAAACGAAAGTGCATGGATATTGTTGCTGCTATATAATTAATTATATCGACTAATTGTTCTTTTCCTCATTTGTTAACGGATTTCGCGTATAAAATAGCAGTCTGGTGTGGGTACAAACGGTTCCTCTCTATGTAGTGGACACCAATGTTGGACTAGAATGGAAACTAGTGTACCACCCTCACGCTAATACCATACCTCTCTAACACAATATTCTCAAAAACAGCCTAATAACTCAATGGAGTTGGAATGATAATACCCCGGCTAGAGAGAGGGACAGTATAGATGTGTTTACATGTGCTCTCATGAAACATGCCATATTAGATACGGTTTGCTACGCAATGGAGGAATCCAGTTTCACATCCAGTCAAGCATGTTACGTCATGATCACCGGCCTCACATGTGGACTGACGTCATAATCAGTTACGTCATGAATGGCACGATTTATTTCAGACGGGCATACGTCCCTCAAAATTTGAAGACGGTCCTACATGAGAGCCAGAGTTGCACACAAAATGTGTTAGGAACTACAACAACAACAACAACAACAACAACAACAATAACATCAGCAACATCAAAACAACAACATGTATTCCATGCTCACATATACGCTTGAGTCTAATGACACGGGTAAAACGTAAACAGAAATCTGACAGTCGACTTTATCTCCGTTTTGCCGTTTTGTCGAGATACCAGAGTATTTGGCAAATAGTGGTTGTTACATTTCATCGCTGGTCTCGTGTAAACCAAAAAGTCGTATTAAGCCAACTTCTTTCTTTAACGCCTTGATACATATTTTGTTGCAATTTATATTCTCCTGGAGTATAGGTGTTTGATGTGTTTGGCCATCCATCTTCGTGGCGTTAGTATTTTGCCTGTTGTCGGCAAACTCGCTAAACCTATTTAAGATGTTCTAAGTGTTTTCCAGTTGGAACGTTTCGTAAATATAGTGTTTCCCTAAATTGGGAAACTTCTGCTCACATCTGTTTCCAGTAAAGCAGCACTTGATACGGCATGTGAAATGTGTGTATACAAATTAGTATGCAGTAATACTACACGAGGACCAACATACTACAACAACAAATATTGAGGATGTATTTATATCTCGGAGATAATGCTTCTTTATCTCTGCACTGATCAAAAGAAAGATCCATCTGCACAATTGCAAGCTATCCTTTGTACATTTCCAATAAATCGTGTTTCTTGGCCTGCAAATGGACATTCGCTAAGTAATGGTGAACATGCTGCTGGCCGATTCGTCCAGTAAAGAGTTAATTAATAAAGGTAGTAGTTTGAGTACTTTGGCGTGCCATTGAATCAAGATGGGACTAACCATCATGCCTTTCATATACATATTCAACAACTCAACTCCATATTGATCATGATATTGATAGCAGTATGCAGACACCTAGTTACATCTTCTTCTCAGGTTAGTATGCACACTGTTTATATGGTAGATAATATTGAAATCCACAACTGAATTCAACATATCATTAATAGAGATGATTGTTTCCCTTTCTATTTGCTATGACACGTTGAGCCAATGCGTCGGTGGTATTGCGTCGAGACATCATCAAGAGATCTAATTACAAACAACAGACTCTCCCGCAAACAGACTATGGCATCACTCTCTCAATCAATATCCGCAGACATACATGCCGGTAGGCTTAGCATCATTCAATGTGGCACGCGGCGAGGAATATGTGTTAAAGAAACGGCAAGGCAAGCTAATCAATGTAGGCAATGCACATGGCAGAGGTTGTAATCAATACTTAGTTCCTTGAGCACACGATTCGTGTCGGGGACTTTTAATTTCATCTTTGTAATAGTAGATATTTCCCAACCACAGCATATGGCATTAGTTATGCACGTGGTGGACGGGCGATACCAGTTCAGCATGCCGTCGGCTCGGAGAGTCCAGATACAGACATATGCATAATGGGCGAACGTCGTATAATCAATAATCTACCTATGTTATATGCGTGTGTAATAGGCCGCTTGTTGTTGAAAACCATTTCACAATGCTGTGTTGGTTTGACGAATTATTGCCCGATTTATGAACACACATAGGAGCTATGAGAACGGTTTTTCCCACGTGTTATGACGCGGTCTCTTCACCATCATGCTGATGTTGCCAGTTAATATAAACGCATACACCCAGTATTGACCGCGACCTATTCCATCGCAACAGCGCCCCAATGCACTAATAATACCAATTGACCATTTAATCTTTAATATGTGTCAGGAGAATTGCAATACTTACTCATAGCATGTGCATTTGCAGGTTAAGAGGAGAGTATGGTTTATAAATGTTCCATTGATATTTACAAAATATAGCTTTCTGTTGCCCTGTAAATGCGTATTTCTCCAGCGGTGCATTTACAAAAAAAGTGATTCCTATCTTGACCTACATATTGACATTCCTCAAACCCACTACAACATATCGGGGAAGGTATGTTATAGAATAATTATGCAATGTACGGATCACAACTTTACTCCAGGGGATATATGCAGCCATCCATGATGGCATTGTGTATGCCATTCAAAGAATGTCTCAAACATCTTGGCATCGTTTCAAATAAGCAGATGAATCAAGACAGACCTATCACTAGCACACAATGACAACGCCACGTCTGTCCTAGAATCGTAGAATGCGAGAACACGTTATGATGTACATTTTGCTATCCATGTATTGGCAATCGCACAGAGCGTAATGGCAGCTGTTGTGCTTACAGCATGACGACGGGCAATTTGATCGACAAGTTGTGAAACGCGGACACCCATTTGAGGAAATCATCAAAATGCGAATATCACTAAATTTACAGAGATACCATTGATAGAGGTGCATTCGCTGTATGATCATCACGATTAAAGTATTAACACCAATCAGAGGTAGTCGATGTTTCGCGATATAGCACCATTCAAGTAAGATTCACAAATTCATGTCAGCATGTCAAGCCATAATTTAACGTCGATTGTTGTAGGACTCTTCTTGTGGTGTGGGGTGTCGGCACCCGCTCGGGATCAATACATGTGCAATTCAGTTCCGCCGTGTTCTAACTGTCAAATCAAGGTGTGCATTCATACCAGAATGCGTGCAAATAAAATGTTTAATTATATATGTTTAGAAGCTAAATGTGTGTACATCAATTTAACATATAATCATTGTATTCAGTGCACATTAGTATAATTTGTTTGATTGCGACGTTGAACTAGGGAGCCATGTCTTTAATTCAATATACCAACTTAAAACACATTTAAATTAATGTATATATAATGTACTCCTCATATCCTAAGATGCAGTCCGTTTCACTGTTGATGATTGTATGTTCAAACATTCTGCTATGAATATACACCTTTAAATTATCCATCCTGTTTCATGTCAATTAAAGCGCCACCGATCTCAAAATAATTATCTCATGTTCATATAGCCTTTTATTTATGTCCTGTGTTTAAACTAGTGATGACGTGTCAGCTCTACTTCAGATACATCTAGCACACGTGTGGTAGAGGGTGGATCACTCATGGTGATGCGTGTTGTGATGGCCTGGCCGGTGGTTCGATTTGGTACACTTTGTTTTTGAAAATAAATTAACTTCATTCACACAATTTGACAACAAAATAATACACACATATTGAAACAAACTGTGCCCGGGTTGGTCATTTATTCATCTATGTAGTTACATTTTCAGAACCCATCACATCAATACTGATAGCCGCATGCTCCTCACATACATCCAACAAGGACACACGTGTCCAACGCCCGAGTTGCTGATATAGTTTTTTCAGATGGGTCGCCATAAGGTCAAAAGTGTATATTTTGGAAACACTGTTGCCGAAAGCTGTTGCTGTTGCATTTTAGTTTTTGACCGCATAATTGGCATACGTCTTCGAAACACCGCAGCTACACATCAACCCAATTTCGAAACGATTCGCCATTAGAGTTATTTTTAATGATTACAAATGTTCATTTTGACAGCAATGTTGCTGAAAGCTATTGCTGTTGAAACTGTGGCCACACTGTTGGCAGATATGTGCTGGTTCACATGGGCATGCGTCCGCCCCAGTTTCGAGAATTTTGCTCATGTATAATCTGAAGAATGCGTAACATATCTACTTTGAAAACAATTGCTGAAAGCTGTTGCTGTTGTGTTTTAGACCACGACATTGGGAGTTGTGCTCGGGACACACTATGCATGTGTCCTTCCAAATCTGGAGAAGATCTTTCCAGTAAAACCAGAGCTATTAGACACGCTTTAGGAACATCGACAATAAGAAGAACCACTCCACGTTCACATTTGCCATTGGATATAGCGGTGCGAGTAAAACATACAAGATAGATTTGCTTGACCATGAAACGGTTAATGGTCAAGAAAATCAAAACCCTTGCACACCTTGTGTCTACTTTCAGGACAAACGAAGACGAATTAAAAATACAACTGGGGCTAGAGCACAATGCCTAGGTTGTTGAGTCAGTCACGCCAGTAGTACAATCTCAAAGATAGAGTTATCTTGGCCGTCACATGAGCATTTCAGTCAATCGTATGACGTCATAATCAATTACGGCACATTCAGTTTGGCGTCATAATCAACTTCTTTATGATATGACTCTAGTTATTCCAACTTCCGATTATTGTAGCAGTTCAGTATCTACAAAGGCAGGCTAATAAACACATATAAGCAAATCAAGGCATCGATCCTGCCCAATGTTTTAAAACTATAGAATTTTGACCGAAAAATATGATAAACGTGATGAGCCAATTTGTTAATCTTGGCAGTGCATGCATAATTTGCAACTGAAGGCAAACCAACAGGAATTAAATGCAAGAGAAAGGTAGATAACTGTGGTTATTGATTGCCATATGGCCAATGGCGTTCTTAACAATGGGTCTACTGAAGTAAACGTCACGTGTATCGAGTCATATTTCAGACATTGTCATATATACAATCAATCGTTTTTTAATTGCTACAACACATTTACGTATATGGAGCTATCAAGTTGAATATGTCTAGTAATAGCATAATATACATACACGTCTATTGAACGAGTGTAGTGTCCGTGTAGTAGAACGTTAACTCGTCGTTAGATGAAATAACTATGGGTGTTCGTTTCCCATGGCCAATGGCGTGCTTAAAGTGTGCATGGCAGGACTGGTATAACCTTGTATAAATAGATCCCGCATGTGTCAATAGTGCGAAACGATCTCAAACAAAAGTTGTTTGTTCAATATCTGACAACCTGTCGCCAACACGTTGATCGATTACCGGCGCAAAATGTATCACATGTCTGTGACGTAATCACGCTGATTTATTTGCTCAGACAGTCCGTATAAGACATATCTCCATTCGCCCATGCTGTATGCAATGATGTCCTTCCTGACATTGTATTTGCTTGCTACGAGTAGGGCGAATTCAGGCATCCTTAGTACGTGGCCAAACATGGACCATCTTTATCGGGCAACGTTTACAGGCGGCCGATGTATTACACATATTGTGCACCATTGGAAATTATGGTCATCTGTGTCTGGTGATGGTGAGTAGGTATTTGCGGTGGCAGGCATCGAGTTTGTCTAGAGCTGCGTTTGGAGCTGCCCGTCTGTTGCAGTTAAACAGCATTAAGGAGATGTATGTTGTATTGTATAAACTTAGCCTTTTTCATCAACGGCATATTTGATCTACGAATCCATAGCTTTCAGACGGACTGGACAGCTATGTTCCCAATGACGTAGCATGCGGCAATGCCAGCAGTACTGCAAAGCAGTCGAAGGTTCGTGACATGACAATGCCCATGTGTGGAACTCCAAGAGTTTGGACATAACTACCGGCATAAGCATGGGTTGAGCACGCACAATGTCTGCGTGGCCGCGTCCACGTTTGACGCCACTCTGCCATGATCTGGTGGAGTCATCGATCTTCTCTCGGATGCGGCATAGATTAGCATTTGCTATGATTTTCTGTATGCTGTCTAGGAGCGAAATGGGCCGCAGATGTCATGGGGGGGGGGAGGAGGATAGGCAGCAATAACGCCCAGTCAAATTAGTTACACGATAGTCAAAAGCTTGCCTGTATAGCTTTCCGGAAATGCATAGTCATCGAGTTCAGAGATCGATCGATCCCAACACTAGCGAGTTATGCCAAGAGCTTAGCTAGAGATGGCGGGGCATATCTAAAAGTGAAAGGTACATTAACCATGAAATCTCAATAAAACTACATAACAACTCATCTGTAGTAGGCACTCTATCTATTCATATATATACCAACTCGCACACTAACGAGAATACCGTGATAAAAGTGCCTTCGTCGCATAGTGTGCCATTCAGACTAACTATGGTGCCAATATATATGGACTCGAAATAATGCCAGCAAACCCTCGCCGATTTTAATGTGCTTAGAATATATTTAGCACACCGACAGGCATTAGTATTCATTGAATGATAGGGGAATGGTTATCAGAGAAACACAGGAAACACGAGCGTGCTTTTATCATGCTGCGGAGGCACGTTGCTCTAAGTAAGAAATTGTTCTTCCAGTTGACTGCTCAGAAATAATACATTCCATTATGTGTAGATTTAAAGGTGATAGACATGTCTTCTCGTACGGAGCTGCTGACGGCGCCGGTTACTGTGTCCGTACTGGGCCGATAACGGGCTGTATTGACCCTGTATTGGTACTCTAACGGATAAAATGTGCACGGTGGAGGTGTAGCGTGAAATGAGCAATAATGTATTTTCAGAAGTGAAATGACTTACTGGGATAAACTCATATTCCATTTACCAAGATGCAAAGAGACTCATTATTCACGCATACCTTGCAACACACGCCTTGGAACTTGGAATATCATACAGTATGTGTTTGATATAATATTGTTCTTGGTACAAAACCACTATTATTAGCAGGGCATACATTACGCGTGTAAACATTTTGCTTGAATTCAATAAAACACGAGGTATCTAATGGAGGAATACGATCTGTCCCTCACATCTATGATGTCATACTGACATTCGTTGATACATTATTACATTGAAATTAGGAATTCCAACATGCATAAATCGTGTTCGGAGCTTAGCTACAAACATAGTTACGTGTTTCTAAATGTCCACCTGCATGTGGGACGCACTGCTACAATGTGTCCTAAAGGAGCAGCCGATGGTCAAGAGACGGGATGGCACATATAATCACAATATCACTGCTCCAAATCATGACTGCTATATTAACGACATAAAGTAGTGATATCAAAGTTACTGACCAACACGTGTGCTGATTGTACTATTTGACACAGGCTTACCGCACATAAACCCTATTACATAATTACACATCGCATTTTGTTGCTAAACTCATCCCAGTCACACAGCCGCTTTTTTCCCCAGAAAACGTACCTCTAAAGCAAAAATGTGAGTAGGCATAACTTATCCTGTAGTTGCCATTAAAGCGGAGATTGCATCCGGTCTTAAATGGTGTAGCATCAACCATTTACTAATCAAGTTGGTCAAAATAGGCCTCTAGAGATGTATTGAGGAATGTTTGCAGGTCACAACATAGTAGGTTTTACAATGTAACAAGTAAATGTCTGGCTCTTCCAACGAGCAAGTCATTCCATTTGTACATTTTCAAAATTGAAATGAGTAAAGCGTTAAAATCCAGTTACTTAGTAAGACACACACCACCATTCACTATATCAGAGATAATACTATATCAGCGTCTATTGAATGATTACATTTGGGGCAATTTAGTATTGACTGTGCCACTCATGCCATAGTAAAGAGTGCATTATCATCATCATTCGGCACTGGCACAGAGATTGGTAACAATGCAATTAACGGGGATAAGACGTTACCTTTAATGTGTGGATTCCAACTACACTTGGCCACATCACTACCATCCATATTTCTACAGCAGAGTGAAGAGCACCATCAATCAGTCGGACGGGAAGTGTATTAAGCATGGCTGGTGGTTGGTCAAAGACGATTTAATCGCACAATAAATTCTAGAAATACCCTAGAAGTGTTATATGTAGTATTAATACCTAGCTCTAGCCCATCATCTCTCAGCTGGATGACGGGTAAGTGCAAACATGTTTACATTAAAGGGAGAGTGCAGAAAGTGACAAAGATACAATAAACACTAACAAAGAAAATTCCGAATAATATTGCCAACAATAACAACTCTGAAAAAGTTCTCATCAATTTATAAACAACTCGCAGGTCATGTTATAACCATTTGCCAAAATGCAAAATATACTCGGCTCAGAGACTGGGTAAAATCTGTTAAAAAGAATGAATTAGTGTAAAATATATTCCATAAGGAAAAAATGTACCCGCCATCTAAAGTTGGACAAATTGCGATAAGAAATAACACACGTATACGTATTTGACATTTTACCAAGGTCACAACCCTTTACAAATACCGGTACACTGTATAGGTGTGCATACTTGTCACGAGGGAACACTATATCTGACCAATGTGTTTATAAAATGAAATTATCAGCTTTTAAATATATTCTCAATGTCAATAACATGATATCCAATGGCCTGAACCGTGGTATGTGTGCACAATTCAAAATATAATGATAACATATGTCCATTCACCAAAGAGGCAAACTCCACACAATAACAACGATGCTGTCCGATATTTAACTCAAAGTGTATTTGATCGAGTTCAAGGCACAGGTTATGCCATGTTTATGAAATGCCATATTGATACCATCAAATTGTATCCAGGCATTGGTTCTTGGGGGAATCTGCTAAAAGTAAGGACATTATTATAATGTTCTCAATTTCCAATTGTTTTTAAGGTATCTTATTCTGTATAAATTGCCAAAGCTCACACTCCCAACATATTTTCCCAAACTGCACATGAATATATGCCACATTAGCGCGCCGTACAATATTTCAATATCTGTTTTTGAAATCTAATAATAGCAATAAATCTGGCTGTTGAAGTCACTTCAAATTCATGACTAAAACGGATTTTGTTAAAGGGAACACATGTACAATAGCTCGATGAATTCCATAGATAAATGATAAAACAAATTAAGTTCCAAGGTGTGGCCACTGCATATCTCTAGCCCAAGTACACATTCCATAAAGGGCATTTCCCCAGTGTTGGTGTTTTTCCATCTGCAAATGGTAAAACGTGCCACACTTGTTGACAGACGGCAGCATGCCATCATACAACTCACAATTCACCTTTCCAGAGTATCCATCTATGAGCTGACGTTATAGTCATAATTAAACTATGTAACGAGTATGATGACGTCATAATCATGACTGATTCCATTCTGCCGGTCGTTAACGCTTACTTGTCTGACACGTTGCATGGCATGCATGCATGCATGTGCTATTTAATACACATGCTGCTGACTATGTTGACACTAATTTGACTGGACGCTGCTGCTGCCATAGGCAGCAAAATATTCAACAGCTTACATGTATTGTTTTCTGAAAACTGATAGCCAGGGAGTTCAAAGACCGATCAAACTCAACACGGCAAAGTGTGGGTGGAGCTTATATAGAGCTGTGTGGGGCATATCTTAAACTGGAAAGGTCCATTGAGGAAGCTTATCCTGCTGAGGGCAATCTGCTTGATCACATATGTGCGTATTAGATGGGCTAATATGTACACGAGCCCGGTTGTCAAAGCATCATCAATATGATATTTACATGTGAGGGGAATATATTAGAGACTGTGCCAATCAGCTCATGGGAAAGCTTTACACAGCATTATATCTGTTCACATGGGTTGAAGCATTGCATAGTTATAGCCAGAGTGGCATATAAGAGGGTGAGGTATATTTCTCTGGGAAGAAATTTGCATTATAACACTTCTCTCTCACCTGTGTGACCCAAAACACACGCCTCGTATTGGCACTGCTTTGCTGGCATGAGACGCTTTCGTGAGTACAGCTGGTTTACTGATACGTTAACGCAGTGACATATTCGGTGCAACGCTTTTGTGAGAAAATATGACCTACTGGTATAACTATTATGGATACCAATACGTATAGAATACGCATTACACTCTCGAAACGGTGCATAGGGAACACATGCTTGAGCATAAAACTAGTGCCACTAATATCCGGGTGGGCGTAATAAGAACACCCGTTTAAATGCACTGTCATGCTCTGGGTTGAGAGCCTTGCAACATTGTAATTTTGCAAACAAATGTGATCGCGTGGGTGGATTGTGAATCTGATTAAACATTAATTTTCATATTCACAGTTATATTATGATCATGCCAATTTGGATATTCGATCTGCAAACTAATCGCAGCATATAACCTAATTAGTTATCTGAGAACCCTCACTATGCGTGTGCATGTTAGGAAATATACTGCATGTACAACGCTGCCCCGTGTAAGCTGGTAACTCACATTTTTCTATTAGGCGCAAGTGGACGATATTAAGGACAGATTGGCCATATTCTCACTTGTACTGAGAATGCAAAATCGTTTCTGTAGACCTCATTACAAGGTGCGGTGAAGTGTGGTTGATTTGTTTAGGGTAGTTGTCAGGGAAAATGTTGACTTATTAAATGTAAGCACAATTTCTTAAATATGTGACTCTATTAAATACCGTGAGAACGAGAAATGGTCATGGTGATAGTGTTCATATTAACCACACCAGCATTCTTCCTAAAATTAAAAGACGAAACAGCCAAGACACTTAATTAAGTCAAATCCAGTGACTAGAAGATACGCGATAGCAAATAATACGCCCTACCTAGTCAGCTTCAGACACGATGGTGATTTGTAAAACACTCCTCTGTGACGACGATGCCGTATGATACAGTATTGAGGGGCAACTTGAATCGCATATTTAAGTAAGTAACTACATCTTACACAGCCATATTGCATACGCACATTTATTGATGCATTATTTTTCTCATTTTAATGAGCAGATTCATAGCGGTTATCATAGAATGCAGTCAATGTGGTGTGTTGGGTTAAACTACATTTGACACAAATAATATAAGTTAGCGTTAAGATGCAGGTGTCACAAATTAACACATCCACTCGTTCTGTGCATAAGCTGGTATTGATTGTTATTCGTATGCCATTTCAGTATTTACAATTGCGTGTTAATAAAGACATATGCGCAAATCAAGATGTCGATCCTGGCCAAGGGATTTACCACAATGAGATATTGAAGAATCAATGCGTTAATATTGTATGTGTGTGCGTGTGACTAACCCAATACAAGATAACACTGCGACATTGATGATGGTGACAAGTAAAAGGAAACTTAATTAAGTATACGCATTGATTTGGATTTCAGATTTGGTCAATAGTGTGGGTGACAACGAATCCACTGGACTATTCACACATCACAGAAACCATTCCAGACACAGCCTTATATAGCAGCTGGCGTGTGTTGCCTTCCGGTTCTAACAAGTTAACTAATCAGTCCATAATTGGAACTGACAGTTTGCTTCTGAATTGCATCCCGTAATAAAGTTATGTGCACGCATGACACGTATGGCTAGTTTATGCGTACACTGTTCATGTTGTAGAAGCTGACTGATACATTAGAGCGAAAACATGAGGATGTGTAAACTGTTTTCACATATTTCATTCACGAAAGTGGTTAATTGACGCATGACGTCATACTTGCGTCATTGATTGTGGTGTCATTATATACGGCACACAATTGAGTGTATCGTCATATGGACGGCTACAGTGAAAATGTGCATTAATTTGAGTGAAAATGATGTTTCATAGGAAGAATACTTATAGTATATTCCAGTCTGACAACGCATGCACAAATTAACTGTGTGCTTGAGCTTGCCTTTCTAGAATCTCAGTTTTAATACCTATTATTCATGTAAGCTGAACATAGTGTGAAAGTTGAATGCGCTAAATGTGTTCAAGTGTATTTAACATTTAATGGTTAATGCGGTCAAATCTGGTCTAAATAGATATTGTTGAAGGATTACCAATGGAATGTCTGTGTCGAAAACAGAGAAAGTCATTGCAGTGGTAAAATGTTAAAAAATGTACATTCGCGGGACAGAGATCTATATTTTCTTAACCAATGTTTACGAGCAAAGGGGTAAAATCATAGAATTATTAAAGGAATACCCTGGAGATGTTCTAATTTGGAGACTATAATAATGTACTGAAATGAAATTCTGCCTTTGAGAGGGCTATTGCAACACTACGGCGATTTATCACTAAGGCAAAACAATACAGTTGCTGCTTAAGCTACAAATCAACAGTCAAGCCAGCAGGAGCAATACGACAACAGTGTCAACAATATAATTAGATTGTTAGATTAGATTAGATTGGACTCATTTATTACTGAGTGTGCAACTCTTGTAATGGCTAAAATTCCGGCAGCTCATTATTTCTTTTGACGTTGCCATGAAGCTTAGCAGCGACACAATATATGGAGGAAAATACAATACCTTTAATTTGTGGAATATATGTGTACTGCATCATGTCACTATGGTCAATATGACTGCATCAGAGCACAAAGCGTCATCAGCGAGTGTATTGGATGACCACTGTGTTAAGCACGGCTGATGGGTGTTCGAAGACAACTTGGTCTGAAATGTAGAACTAGCCTAGAAGATATTGATGTATTATTGAACATTCCACAAGTCAGATAATGTACACCTGGGTTATGGGTAACTGTAACTGTATGTGCTTTAAACGAATATTGTGGGAAAAGACCAAGAGCCTATAACGCTGTCAGAGAAATGTCCAGCAGATCATGTCACAATGTCATAACCTGTCCATTGTTAGCTATAACATGCCCGTCTCTAGCTAAGCTCCACCCACATCGATCTCAGAACTCTCTGACTATCACTTTTTCCAGAAAGCTATACAGGTAAGCTATCGAGTATGCGGGAGCTAATTTCACTGGACGCTGCTGGTGTCTATATCAGCAACGGCGTCCAGTCAAATTAGTTTCAAAGTATTCAACAGCGCGTTTATTAAATAGTAGAGGCATACATTCCGTACAACGTGTCCGACTATTAAGAATTAAAGACGGGCGGAATATAACCATTTATGGCATCATGATTATGACGTTGTCCTGCACGCCGCTTGTCTGATTATGACGTCATATGACGACGTATGGTCAATGGTAAACCTCCATAATGTACACATTTACCAAACCATCGAAGTTTACAAGTATGTCATATGTTTATCAAGGTCACACCTCTGTAAAATAGCGGGAACCTTGATATGTCCGCATATTTGTTACGATGGCAGAATCTCTCCTCCCAATGTGTTTCTGCCGTATTCCTCCTACAATGGTGAAGTTGTGAGTTATAGTGTCAAGGGCCTTAACGTGGTAAAGGGCTCAACTTTGGTATTAGTGCAAAATTCAAACACAGGCGATAACATATATCCATACAACGAATTCGGCAACTCTACAGACAAATTAAATTACTGTTCAATATAGTATTCTTACCAAGGGTATTTGATCGATCTCAAGGTACACGCCGTGGCAGTTCTACGAAAGTCATATTGTATCTATCAAATTGTATCCACGAATTGAGATTTAGGACAAATCCGCTAACATAAGAACATTATTTTCCGAATTTCGCATTATTCCCAAGCATGCAAATGGTGTTAGGTTAAATATTCATTTTCCTTTTTTGGACACTATTTTGTTATTGTGCAAATGGTGTTAGGTTTGGCAATTGATATCGTGTACTATACACAATATCAATTGCCAAACCTAACTTCATTTGCACAATAACAAAATATTGTCCAAAAAAGGAAAATGAATATCTCCCAAATGTGGTAGTAATCCATTAACACGTAGTAAAAGTCTACAATACATGTTTTGAAAATCTAACAAGAGCAATAAATCTGTTTTTGAAGTCCCTTCATATGCATGTCTTTGACAGATATTTAAAGGAATATATTTCCCAGATGTGATCAACATGTGATAAAACGTGCGACAAGTATTTATTCCCGAAACATATACAAATAAAACAAGTATCGTAAGGTGCAACCATTTGAACACGAAATCCCCAAACCACAAATTCCTTGACGAGTGTATGCATAGTGTATTCAGCATTTTGAAACTAATGTGACGTGGACCCGTTGCAGCAATATGTTCCAGTAAATGTAATTTCAAAATACTCAGCAACTTAATGTATGGTGGTTTTAAAATTTCGAATCTGGGAACACAGACTTCAAAAGGTTAAAGTGTGGTCACTTCCTATCCCTAGATCAAATAGATCTTACGTAAATGAACAGTTCCACCAATGTTGCTATTATGTCATTAACAAATGATGAAACATGCCACAATGGAAAAATCCAGTTTCTTAGCATAAGCAACCACGTCACGTGTAGCATGGTGTCATAATCAATGTTTCCATGAATGACCCGATACAGTCCGGCACAAACGCGTAATTGTCTGATAGACTATAATAATGGTGTGTCTTTCTCAATTAATAAACATTATGTTGAACATGTTAAACCTAATTTGAGTGGGCACTGTTGCTAGGCAAAATATTCAACGGCATGGTGACGATCATCGTTAACATTAACGCGATATTACAAAGCAGATAATTGTAATACAGAAAATGGAATGTGACAGGATATGAGGGATAACGAATCTATATATAACAATCTGCCAATACAATTGGTGTAGTTTGGTGTGGAATAACTTTAAGATAGTGGCATGCATTTGTATTATTATCTGTCTCGAGACCAGGACAATTACCCTCCGAGAGATACAGGAAACAGGAACCTGATAGTATCATGGTGGTAAGGCATGCTACTCTAAATTACAACGTGTTCTTCCGGTAGACTGCTCAGAAATAATAGTGCCCAAAATAAGTACATTTGTTTGGTAGACATATCTTATCCATCTGAATCGCTGACAATCATTGATACTAGGTCCGTAGTGTGACAGAATATGACCGCATCAGGTGTGAGTCACTTCCTCGATACTGAATGCAAAATCGAGCATGCCTTACGCTGTTCATGTGTGTGTGCGTGTTATCAGGTGTATAGTTGGGACTAGAGCCTTCCATATACATGCGCATGTATGCGATAACATATCTAACTGGATTCCTGATTAGCCATATGGATATACTTCTATTATAATATTATAGCATGTAAACAAGCACACAAAACACGTTTGAGACAGCCACGTGGTATACGTACTTGTCACTCAAAATATCTAGATCTCACGCGCATGTGTACGAGGGTGTATGCATTTTCAAGGTCGTGTAGTGATATGAGAGAGTGGCCATAGATTCGTGTTTGTATGTTTAGGCCCCGCTTTGCCTTGAGTAAGTGCACTCAAGCTCACGTTAACGCGCGTAAACACGTATACACGTGCTCATATACACTTGCACACACATGCTAATATATTTGGAAAGCAGAGGAGCATACACATTATAGCATCATGGTTTTAAGATTGAGTAGATTTCGGTTTGTTAACTCTCGGACTGATGAGATTTTGCAGATGACATATTTGTGGTGTTATATCTCTGAAAACGATAGATATTTTGAAAGCATTTTAATGAAAACTTTCAGTCATATTGTGTCCACCATATTCAGCAGGTTCAGAGATATCGCCAATTGGAGTTATTGCTCGGTGGCTTGCATCAGTCAGGCCGCTACGTAGATCGTGCAGCCACATATTAGAATGGGGCATGCGCCAGTCCGTGAATAATGGTTTCCATTATCTCAAGGCGGACGACTAGAAGAACCATTCTTGTAACATTGGAACGCGCCTGTCCATGTGGAAAGTGCAGAATATCATACTCGTGTTTCCAGTTGTTTTCTGATGATCATCTTCTCAGCATCGGTGCAGCTAATTGATGCATACCGCTCTTTGCCAACGTGCTAATGGCATTCGATGCCAAATTAAACACCCGGTGTATTTGTTGCCGCAGCAGTAAACAGTGTCATAATTGCTGATGTGGCATTCACGCAGACACCCATAAGACGTAAATTTGTTCACGATCCAGGGGAGTGCTTGTTCGAAGCGTACGTTTCATGACTAGGATGAGGAAAGCAAAGAGTAAATAGTATACAACTGCAAATAACTTAGCATTAGTTAAACGCAATATTACCCATTGCAGTTCCCCCATTACAATTGCAAGTCGGTTGCAGTTGCGAAGTTATACGAGAGGATGGTGTGCTGAATACAGCCTTCCCTCCCGTGCTTCGCTATACCTACGTGACCCTATCCGAATGGCCGCATGCGTGCGCGCGTGCGTGCGTGTGCGTACCTGCGGGAGTACCGTACGCGCGTGCGAGTACATAATTTATACGTTTAATGTGTGACTACACTTAGCGCAGTTTGCAGACTTTAGTACTCATTCATTAAATGTATTAGCGGCGTTAGGAACATTGCCACGAGAGAAGCCGGGGAGACACGAATATTACGAGGCACGCTGTATTAAATTATGCCTAGATCTGACTGGGGCCTGACACTGGGGACCGTCGAGAAATAATGTGTCCATTATGAGCGAATTTAAAGTTGGCAGGTTTTGTTATCATCCTGTAAGAGTCACGTCCATGGTAATAAATCTGAACCCAAAACGACCTCTGCAGTGATCTTGAAGAATGTCAATTTGCCGGCCAAGGGAAGACTATTTTTGAAAATTTACCATTTGAATTACTGGCCCGATAATCGACCCAGTTATTACATTGGTAAATTAAAAGAAACAACCTGTTTTCTCTCGTCCGGCAAATGTACATTCAATAAGCACATATTTGGACAATCTTGACTAAATTTCGCCATTAATGGGTTAGATCGGCATGCTATTTTTGAAACTGTAACACTTGATGAACCGAGGGAATGTGGTAGCTACTAATATACTACATCAGGCCAGTTCCAGCGCTGCCTCACAAGAAGAACACATTGTACTCAGAAGCAGGAGTATTTTTTCTGGTAGCGCCAGCGCCAGCTAATGATATTCGAATTCAAGATACGAAACCAGATTGTATTTTCTCCGTGGTCACATGATGGGGGGTTATTATGGAGTGAGGAGGAAGGTTACCTAGCGGATTTAGAATCACACGCAAAACCAACTATGCTGTGTCCAATTAACATCATTGCTCGAAGTTATTGTAATTCAACCAAAAGCATGGATGCTTTTAGTGAAATCCCGGTAACCCACTCCAACCGTACCCACGTCTACACGTTACTCTCTTGCCACTCCCATGTTACGTGTATTCTTCTTCTTGCTTGAATTACTATCGAGAGACGTGGTTTGCCCTCTACGATTCAATCTATAACTATCAGTAGACGATTAGCTCGCAAGAATAACAACCCCGACGATGCGACAACAGCAACGGCCAACGAAGGCGGCGACGACGACGACGACGACGACGACGACGACGACAACGACAATAACTACAACGACTACAACAGCCACTACAACGACAATGACGACGACAACGACAACGGCCCTCTATTCTAGGATCGGAACAAACTAGGGTAATCCTAGGTGATTCCAAATGTACTTGATTACGTAGATCTCCGTTGAATCGGATCAGAAAATGTCGCAGACAAACACGTACGTAGTCACGTACATTATGTACTAACTTGGTTAGTGCACCGATAGGGTTAGATGATAAAAACTTGTATTAGTACATTATGCACGCCTGTAGAATTTGGTTGCAACCTGCGAAGAATGGCTACTCTGTAAAAGCGCATGCAATCAGAACGCCAATTACTCGTGAGCTCGATTTGTAAGATTGAATTATTTCCATTCACCGTGAGCCGACATTGTCATTACGTTTGATGAGTTCATCGGCAGGCGTTTCTGGCGTATATTCAGCGAGACATCATTGAATCAGTGAATCTCAGCATCTTCACTGACTGTTATTTTGACGCTAGGTAACACGAGTATTATCTCATCCTGGCGCCCGTTTGTTTAGAGGCGACTAGAAAATGGAAATCGCCTCCAAGCACTCGTCTCGTCTCATTCCAGATTGGTAGCATCCACAAGTTGGGAGAAAATACATGTCGCGGCACTGTTTAATACTCCTTGATAACACAGGACGTCATAAGATCTAGGGACATTTGACCTGGATAGCCACGAGAAACTGTCACTTTGGCAGAAATATTGGCCTATTTTATGTACAGCGACTGATATTCTAGTGCCTTGATAAGGCAGCTTACTGACTCGATGCTATCGACATGGTATCGGCTCAGTATCAGCCCAGTATGCTGCATTATCTGGGTGGTATTAGTAATATGCTGAACTGGTAACTGTGTTCCTGATAACCCTATCCCCACCCATTGTCCCCTTTTTGTTAAGTAACAGTAGAGGTGTATTATGGGTGTAGAGAGGGCTTACACGCTGACTCAGGAATGTGTGGGAACTGTACCTTTATTCAATTATTAATGTATGTATATTAGATGTAAAGAGGGCTCACAAGCCTGGTGTTAATTATATAGTGAGTATCACCCGGCCCCATCCTGTGCCGCTGCTGGGTCGTTGAGGTTCTGTATCTACTTTAAGAAAACGCGAGTATCTTCGTCCGGTACTGTATAGCGTACGCGCTCTGTAGCTGAGATGTACATACTTTAAGCGTAATAGGCACCCATCTCTGCCCTCGGTCGCGTCCCTATTTTAGTTATCCTTCCTTTTTGGTGCGGTAGTGTAGTTGTGGGCTGGGATGGTATGGGGTTGGGTGTGAGTGGCACGGGTAGGGTGATGGGTGTTGATGGGTGTGCGGTGGGGTGGATGGGGTAGGGATGCGAGAACAATGCTTAGTATGTTTAGAAAATAAACAAAAATAAACACATTTAAACTAAGCTATACATAGGCAGGATAGTAGTAGCGTATATCGTATGACATAGTCAACGAAAATAATGTTATATTTGTTATAAATTTAGCACTGCCCGTTTATCGAGGCAGTCATTCAAGTGGCACACTTTCGAAAATACGCTTCTCCTACACTGCGAATGTGTTAATAAACAATACGACTACGGCAGCCAACGCAACATATTCTGATCTTTGGGTTTGGGTCAGTTAGTGGGCACACACAAATGGCAATTCTGGCCCTGTAACCCTGATGGAAAATAGGGGAATTACGTTTGATATCTTATACTGCCAAATTCGAAAGCCAGTGGCAGACACACATAAGCATACGCTTACCCAGCTGGCGCCGAGAGCCGCTTGATCTTACATTTAGTTATTAGATTGGCTCTGTGGTATTATTAAAAGGAAGTACGCAACACGATTCTTCAGAATCAGCGGAAATATGACGTTTACCGTTGGGGACAATCTGTCGGTGGCAGTGGCAATCGGGTCATAACCGATTTTAGAACAATATTATCTCTTTTTCGTGCAGGGAAGAAGTTTGCTAGATAGTTTCTGCATTTATGGGCACAGTGATATATACGTGAGGGGGTACATTGCTGTCTGTTATGGAATACATCGCATTAGAGCACACCACTGTCGTCAGTATCGTTGCTGCAACCCGCTGACCCCCCATAATGAATGGCTAGGATGAGAAGCTGTTCTGAGTAAAGGAGGTGATTAATACATTGTGTGACAACTTCGTATCCCAAGCTAAAATTGATATTTCCTAAAGGAATAGTTGGCGAATACGGGTAGTAACACATGGCCATATCTTTAAAAGTGTCAAAGTTGCCGGCAGATGGTAGACAAATATCATACCATACAAAAACAATTTACCAATATATAAGTTCGCCCGTATAAATTAGGATTGGTTAAATTGTACTTATTATATGTGCTCGGGGTGTATTATAAATACGCACTCGATAAGTACGCACCACGAGCATAGCCGTCACTATATAACCACGTTTGTGGAAAATATAGTACTGTCTGTACCAGTCGTGCAATGGGAAATTTTGGAACAGCATCATCTCGTTACCCACTGACCAGTCATGTGTAGAGATATGATGTACGCATAGACACAGTAACAGGTAAGGGGTACATACATTACTGAAATCCATGGAATGCATTTGCATTACTACACATCTGTAGCATCAATATTGCGACAGCATCGAGTACTGCACCATTGTTAAGTGGCTTGGATGAGAAGCGTTCACGAGTACACCTCATTGTTAATACATTAAATCGGTAACATGTTTTACGCAATGGTGTATCCAAGACAATATGGCATATTAGGATAACTTTCATTCATATACATGAGTATTGAATGGACACTCTAACATCTGTTTATAACTGGACTATAAGTGAGTACTCCGCTGCTTCCGAAAATGACACAGTAGCCGCAATAAGTCTAAAATGTTTCTATTATGTGGGTCGACGTGTGGATGCTGATTCTCTTGTAAAATGATGTTGTATATTCAATAATATGTTATTATCATGGCAGTTGGAATGATCGATGCGCAAAATGAACAACTCGTAGCAATGGCAATATTTTCCCTCGTACAAAGAGGGACGATTTCTTAGATCTCCTTACACTGCACTGTATGAGCAAGCCTTGTTGTTTGTAGGGGAACTTGGTAGAAGAATGTTGATTTATTAAATGCAAACTCGATTTGTGAGTGCTGTTACTCCTTTAAGTATCGTGCTCATGACGGAACACATTAACAACACCGCCACTCATCGCTACACATTATATAAAGAACAGCCTATAGGTTAACCAATCCCAATCTGTTAAGTAAGGGGTATCAAAACAAGATGGCCAATAAAACTGGCCACGGCGATCAAGGAGATTCCTAAGAAAGGAGTGTATGGCAATGGGATTGGGCATGTAATAGATACGTTAAATCATAAATACCCATGTACTATATATGCACATTTATTGGATCATTACATTTTTCAATATTCAGTTTATTCAACAGTCGTATTCTGAGACGCATTGCTAGATGGTATCTCAGACTGCATCCAGTGATTACAATGGTAGTTTGCTTGGTACTGTATATTGAGGCATACTAGGTTGGCAGTGCCAAATTGGCTGTGACGATATTTGACACGTCCTGTATTGTTATGCAAATTCTAAGTTCAAAACGTCTATTTACATGACTCGAATTATGATTAGTATTATTAAAGCATTTCAGTATTTACAAACGCCAGGTTATTAAGGACATATACGCGAAATCATATCCACAAAGCATGGAACTAAAGAAAATTAGGATCCACTTCGTAGCGGCGAACCATGGAAAGGGTAACATCTGGGCTCACAGCTTTACAGCACTGTTAACATGTATCTATGCTGTGTCATAGGGAATATAGCTTTCCAGTCCTTCTGGAAGCTATGGATTCGTAGATCAAAGATGCCCCTGATAAAAAGACCACGTGTATGCAATGCAACCTGTCTGGCTCGGTTACTACTGCAGTATACGGTTTTGGACAGCATTGGTTAAATGAATATGCTACCACAACCATGTTATCTTGGAATGAATATTACCTTCTATTAGGCAGCAATCGTTTGAGAACTGATACAATGGAATGTATAATGCACACCCACGATACAAGACACCTCTTAGTATAAGCTGATTAAAATGGTCGTACCGGCTGTGTTAGTATGATTAACGTATGGGACGCATAACTAAGCCAGCGTATATATCAACATAGCAGCATTGCTATTGTCCTACTATATGAGTTTGTACTTTTATTAGACACGTAGCGTGAATTATTATGCACAGTTCACTCATTGTGGATTATATCTTAGCATATGATATATGGCCTAACTCATATGTATGTTGTGCTTATGGGAGGGTTGTGTGTTAAAGCATCTATTCATTGATAATACGCATGTTATGAAGCATAGCTGTGCTACAATATATTAGTGCGGCCCCAGAAGAACCTTACAACTTGTCTTTGAATAATTACCAGATAACGTTACTACTGTTGCAGCGTGTGTTGGCATGGATTAATAATAAGCTATAACCTGACACAATACGAGCAAAACAAAATTGGCCATGTTTACAATTGTCTTTGTACATGCTGGAGCAGTTTAAAACAAACATGACTTAACAAGTATAGCCGTCTGACATTAATTTCATTGTTGATGGCAAGGGGATTATATAACGATGCCACGGGACAACGCGCGTGTCAGTGGACACTCTTTTTGTCTTCCAAGGCAACGATGCCGATTGCATTTAACCTGGTTTATGGATGGGAGCTGGCGTTGCCATTGAAAATGATATAAAATGGTCATCGATTATTTAGTTGTCCTTTGCTTACGAAGAGCTATTAACTACCTATATAATGATGCTTTTGGTGTAATATTCAGGGGAATAGCTCTCCCAAAATAACTGCTTGCTTCGTCGGTTGGTCATGATACTGAGTGAGGCTCAGCATCGCATCGCAGCATGAGTACTTGCACGCATGTTCGCAGAATGAAGAGAAATAAAGAAATACAATCTTTACCCTCAAGTATGTAATGGCATTACCAAAATACGTTACTTGCTAGTTATTGTTACAATCAATTATGTGAGGCACTACCTGGGCAGATGTGCAACCGTAATTATCTGCATTGTTTTTTTGTGAATTTACAATATAATATAAATTATGGTGAGAATGTTGAACACAATCTGACTGTGAGCGGTCAATACTATACAACGACATCTTCAAGAGCTGACCTGTATCGTTACACTAAAATCTGGGTTCTGCGAATTCAGTGTTCAAGGTGAATATACTGATTCCACCATGCGTAAATAGTGGGTGGCGCTTGGCTAAAATAGATCCCTCTATGCATACACATATCTTTGAATACTTCCACCTGTATTATGGTCACAAACTATGGACCTTTCCCGTGTGAGCTAAGCCCGCTAACCTCTCGCTAAGCTTCACCAACAGTTCGCTCGTATTGGGATCGATCGATCTCTGAATTCCCTGACCATCATTTCCCAGAAAACTGTGTAGGTAAGCTGTTGAATAGTTTAACACTAATTTGACATGGTGCTGTTGCTGCCTATGGCAGTAACGACGGGCTAAACCGCGTAAGTAATGCTATGGCAGTAACAGCGCCCGCTCAAATTAGTTACAAAATATTCCACAGTATGTTTCTGAAATAAAAAAACCCATACAATTCGTACACCGCGTCGCACTATTACGGGTTAAAGATGGGATTATTCGAATCATTTATGGCGTCATGATTATGAATTCAGCATACACGTCGTGTAGTTCATTACGAAGTCATATGACTGAGGGTGGAAAAGGCCTCAGGCATTATGATGTGTTCTAATGCAGCAGCTGCTGGCCAAAAGACTGCCAGGCACATCTAATCACGATATCACTGCTCCAAATCATCGCTGTTTGATAGCGTAACTACATAAACTAACGATGTGAGCGTACATGATGAAAACGTGTGCTGAGTATTTGATACTCGCCCAGATTACGTTAAACTACACATAAATCATATTACATGCATTTGCATCCAGTTGCCATAATTGTACTTCCTATTGTCGATTTCACTTTGCTCACAGTTGCCCTCAAATTAAAAAGTAAGTAGGTATATGTTATCCAGTCATTTCCATTAAAACGGAGCAAACGTCAAAGCTTTATTTATTAGATGCTTTCTGGTGTATTATTGACCATGTAATGGTCAAATCGGTCAAAACCGATCTTGATGATTGTTTATTTGCAGGACAAAGGAGAATATGGTAGAAAATTTGCCATCGAAATAACTGCCTCCATAAGCGAATCTGTCAGTCCAGAGATAATTTTAAAAAGTACTTCTCTTTGGCGTGCGCATGGACATTCAATGAACAACCGTCTATATTTGTCTTGAGCACTCTTAAGAAGTAAATGACTATGACACAGTTTGTGATATCAAGGATACTACTATATCAGCGTCAAGAGGATAATTACATTTAGGGGGAATGTATTGCTGACTGTGTCACTCATGTCATGGTCAGACGTGCATCAACATTATCTTATTCGACACTGGCACGGAGCTGGGTAGCGATGCAATTTATGGGGAAAGGAATTACCGGTAATGTCTGAAATACAATTACCTTGCTCCACATTACTTTCAACGATAGTGATGCATCAGAGCCAAGTGCACCATTAGTAAGATGATTGGACGAGAAATGTATTAGGCATGACTGGTGGTTGATTAAAAACCGCATAGTCTCAAAATGTGGCTATGAATGCATTATTAATGACGATACTGCTCACCCTGTAAATATGGGTCAGCTACAGTTGGCCGGAGAGTACATGCTCAGGTGAGAGTACGATGACTGATACATGTTGGATATGCCTTACGATGCCTAAAATATCTGTATTAAGCGCTACCAAGAAATGTAATTTGGCTTTCATCAGCATCGCAAAATGCTTAATATGGTATTTAATGTGTTTATCGTTAGCGACCTTTCGATGAAAATCTAGATGTTGCTACAGATGTGTTCACTATATTGTTATGCTATTCTATTGAATGTCGTTGGGCTATAGCGAGCCAGGCTCGAGGAATCTTTAGCCGATCTGTAAGCAGCTGTTATTTTGCTTGCGTGGCAATGTATTTTAATGTCGTATGTGTAACCATGTGTAACCATTTGCGTGTTCGGAGCGCAGTACAGCATGGCCTTCAGCTTATGTAGTAAAGGGAAACTACAATTTTGACAAGAAATTTGATTTGTAATTTAAACATATTTTGTTGTAACAGTTGCATAATGGGATCGGGCACACGTTCTTACAACTTAGAGTTGCCCTCTCCCTATATAATTGTTATACGCGCCCAATAATTGTGAAGCATTAAAGTAAACAATAAATTAAGAGCTAAGAACGAACACACGGGAGAGAGAGAGAGAGAGCGAGAGAGAGAGAGAGAGAGAGAGAGAGAGAGAGAGAGAGAGAGAGAGAGGGAGAGGGAGAGAGAGACCGCACGCCCCCACCCCCCGGGATGGATCCAGGAGGTCATTTGCCGGGGGTGGGGGGCCCTAACATTTCAAGGGACTTAGCTCTTAATAATGAGCTCACTCCGCCACCTGCAGGTAAGTAAAAAATTGACAACCCTGCCGCGGTGGGTGGGGGCACGTGCCCCGATGGCACCCACCCCCCATTGGATCCACAGCTGTCCGCCCACGCTAACTCTCCTCTCAACTCCCATAGCGCTGTCACCAGGGATTCTCTTCTCGTTTCATACACGAAATAAAACGAAAGAGAAACGAGAAATGTGACCCAGTCACCTCCAACCCCGCCCATCCAGCCCGTTCAACGTGGCTCCAGTACGGTGTAGTTTGGTAAATATAGTGTTTGGTAAATATACTTGCACAAAGTACGGTTTGAATAGGTGGTGGCAAAAGCTGCCTGTTAATTCACCTTTCCTTTTCCGTACAGTTTTCTCCCATAAACATAAACAGGCGGTGGTTCATGTCACGACTGTTTGCAATGGCGTCGCCATATACTCACCCGCAGAGCGTGGGTCTAATGAAGTTGTGTAAAATGTATTACATAATGAAATGATACATGCACACGAACACGCACACGCACACGTACACGCACACGCACACGCACTCACCCTAACACTCACACGCACACGCACACACACACACGCTCACGCACACGCACACGCTCACCCACACACGCACACGCGCACACACGCACACACAGGCACACACACCCACACACGCACGCACGCACGCACGCACGCACGCACGCACGCACGCACGCACGCACGCACGCACGCACGCACGCACGCACGCACGCACGCACGCACATGCACACGCACTCACCCTAACACTCACACGCACACGCACACGCACACACACACACGCTCACGCACACGCACACGCTCACCCACACACGCACACGCGCACACACGCACACACAGGCACACACACCCACACACGCACGCACGCACGCACGCACGCACGCACGTACGCACGCACGCAAGCACGCACGCACGCACGCACGCACGCACGCACGCACGCACGCACGCACGCACGCACGCACGCACGCAGCGCACGCAACGCACGCAACGCACGCAACGCACGCAACGCACGCAACGCACGCAACGCACGCAACGCACGCACGCACATCGAAATCGCTATCACACACGCAAAGTCACAACTCTGTAAGAATAGCGAGAGTTCTGGTATGTGTACAAAAAGAGCATGATGTACAATTTGTCCATCCAATGTGATTGAGTGAAATTTCTACTCAACAAATGAAGTTTTTAGCGTGCAGATAAATTATCAAAGGCCATATCGTGGTATAAAGGCCAATAACCTTGGTATTTATGTGTACACAATTCAAACTATAAAGCCAAAATATCTACTTACACCGATTTGGGGAAGTCCACACACAAATAACATTACTGTTCAAGATGAAATTATTATCAAAGTTCTTTGTGTCTTTTCTATGAAATTCATATCATACTCGCAAATTTGATCCAGGCATTGGAATTTGGAGAAATCTTGAAATGTTATAATGTTACCAATTTCCAATTGTTTCTAATGTATATTACGCTGTATCGAGTGCCGAAGCTCACAATACCAACATATTGTCCCAAACGTGGTAGTAATCCACTAACGCGAAGTAAAAGACTTCAATACATGTTTTGAAAATCTAACAAGAGCAATACATATGGCTTTTGAAGCCACCTCAATTGCATGGCTAAAATAGAGTTTGCTGAAAGAAACATACATATTTCCAAAATTTTGATTTATTCCATCAACAAGACAGCGAACATCGTGCCGCATTCCCCATAACTATACACATATAACGATGGTTGCAGATTTTAAGCGTGACAACTTCACGTTTGTAGAACAAATAGCTATTCTGTAAATGAGCAGTTCCACCAACATTTGGAAAATGTCATCAACGCACGAGGAAGCATGTCGCAATGGATGAATCCAGTTTTATCAGGCAGTCATATGACGTCATAATAATTTATGTCGCGTGTAGCTGACGTTATAAACAATTGAATGAGGCTTCATAGTTCGTCTTAAAGCTTAATAGTCCGTCAATTTGAACGACTTGTATGTCTTTACTATTTAATGTACATTGTGTTGATTATTTTAAAACTAATTTTACTGGACGCTGTCGCTGCAGTAAGCAAATTGGCTTCTAAATAGGCAACCGCTTACCTGTATACTTTCTGACTGGACATAGATGTTCTGAGATCAACCTATGCCAACACGAGAGCAGCATGGATGGAGCTTAGCTAGAGATGGTTGGGGCATAGCCAAAGCTGGAGTCACCCATGGTTGACAGACATCACATGACAGTGAAACAAACCACAACTGGATAATACACGTGCCAAACTGACGTAACGATGCGCTCGATCACATATATATTTATTAGCTTGATTCGCTGCTGTTATTAGAATGAAGTCAATATGTACACAAAGCAATTCTTCAGGATATCAGCGGCAATATACTATTTACATTTGGGGAACACGTATTGCTGACAATGCCAATCGGGTCATGGGCAAGCTTTGCACAGCATTACATCTAGGAAGAGGTTTGCTAGATAGATTATGCATTAATAAGCACAGTGGCATATACAAGTTATGTATGTGCGTGCGCGCTACGTGCGAACGTGCGTGAGTGTATGCGTGCGTGCGTGCGTGAGTGCGTGCGTGCGTGTGCGTAGTGAATCTAATGTTTGGAAAGCACCTGTATTACAAAACAGTATTGCAACATGTAGTCTCTCCCAATACATAGATGGCAAGAAACACAAATGTGTATTTATTAGATTGCCTCTGTGGTATTGTTAAAATGCAGTCAATACGTATGCACAGCACTTCTTGAGAATATCAGCGGCAAGGTGATGTTTACCTTTGAAGAATATCTATTGCTGACAGCGCCACTCGGGTCATAGCCGATTTTAGAACAGTATGGGAAATTCGGATCTGATGGATGGGTGAATTCACCCAGACGATCGAGTGATTGCCAGCTTGCCTAACAGTTATATCGATGGACTGAATAGACTGCTGGACTGCCGGCCAGGCAACGCCGGCTAGTTACTAATATGCATGGGCTCTTTACAGGACTAACCAGTAACTGACACTCGAAGACATCTTGACAAAGTATTCAAACTTGTACTTTCATGACGCTATGTCAATCAGCAGCACACTTTTGGAAACGTTCAAATTAAATTTAGTTTTAAATCAATATTAATATTCAGTAATCACTTATAAATCTGACTGTAGCGGAGTTCTTAACTATTACTGGCCCGGTCTAGCATTGCCTATGCACTGCCACCGGCTAACTTACTTCTACACGAGACAGTTCATGTGTTATTGTAGAAAGTTGATATGACTGTAAATACACAACGTTCGCATATTCTTAGCAACAGCTCAACTACGGACAGATGTGCCGTAATTAATTCGTTTAACCAAGCATAAGCTGTCGAACGTGTACACTCAGATTGACATGGCGGTAACAGTTAGATACATGCAATGCAGGCACATGTTGTAACAGTAGTAAATACATTTAACACGGATCATATCTGACAAGAATTAATTATTATGTTTCCTTAGTAATGTGCATCTATTGTCGCGTTACTCAGTTCGTCAGCTAGTTGACTTGACGTGATTATGACAGGTAGAGACAAATAAAAAAGTCAATGATGGTAAATAAAACATGTTTAAAATAAATGAAATGTACATTTTTGACAATCAATTAATTAACATGTATGAGTTCTTTTTACAATTTGGAGTTATTGCTGTATCGCCCAGGTTACCGGCTAGCAATCACGCACTAGCTCGTGCCACGCGTGACAGACGGTCTCCAAGACTCGGCATATGTTCGGAGTAATTCACAATGCCCACTGGCGTGTCTAGAAGCATTAATTGGTCTTTTCACACAGTTTCTGGCTGGGCAATCCTTACCTTTGGTAGATATAAATAAAGGCACATTTGCCGCTAAATTAGCAGTTCAATCTTTTTTACAAATCCATATTTTCTTTAAGACACGTGGTGCCACATGGTGTTGCTACATCAGAATGCAGCGTTTGCATGCAATATCCATATAGTATGGAACCGGAGGGATATTCGCTCTGCCATAATATCATCATCTCTGTTCGTACTGGGAAAAGTCTTCTAGATAGTCTATGCATTTATGCGCACAATGGGATATAAGTGGGGTTGGGGATACATTGATGAAATGTATGGAATGCATCTTCATTACAGCACACAACTATCGCCAATATGGCTGCTGCACCGTGCAGACTCGAAGTATTGAATGGCTGGAATGAGAGGCTGGTGTGAGTATAAGAGGCGGTTAACACATTAACGCAGTAATATAGTTGGCATTATGCGAGACACTGTAGCATATTGTATATAGTATACACTGAACAGAAATCTGGGTGAGCATTACAAGAGTTCATCTTAAGAAGGTCCCTCGCACCATGGCACCGGCGAATGTTGATTCTGATTTTAAATGATGCTGCATATTTAGAATTATCATATGTTATTATTACGCCAATTGGGGATCGCTGTTTATCTATGATTCATATGGCGCGATATGTAACCACGCGGCGTGTATGCTGACGTCATAGTCAGTTGCGTTATGAAAGGCGTAGCTAAGTTCGTCATGAAAGTATACTTGGTGAGGGCCAGGTTTTGTTGCATGAATTGTACGTCTTTTATATGTAATAGATATGCTGTTGAATTATGGAAACCAATTTGAGTAGGCACCGTTGATGTCATTGATTCCAACACGAGCGAAGCGTGGATGGAGCTTAACTAAGGATGGGCGGAGACGTAGCTAAAATGACTTCATCCATTGGGAGGATCGATGTGCAAACTGAACAAATCATAGAATTGAATTAGCACACTGAAAACTCTAATTAAGCTAGTGACTAGCAACGTACAGTGACGCTTGGAGTAAACTGATAAATCAAATTATGCAATTTTGTGCGTGGACGTTATTAAAGATAAAATGGTAATCTTCTCGCTCCTACGAAGAAGGGCAAGTAGTTTCCTCACACCTCATTACAAGATTCAAATTGAGTAAGCCTTGTGGAGTGTATGGATCCTTGCAAGGGAAAATGTCCATTTATCAAATGCAAACTCAATTTGTGAGAGCCTTGGCTTTATTAAGCGCTATGCGGATGACACATGTTCATGGGGAAATTGTGCATATTGATCACAACAGCATTCTTCGCTAAAATTAGTAGAAAGAACAGCCAATAGCTTAATAACTTTACATCGATTTAGATCCGGTAATTAGGTAGCATAGTTGCCCTGTGTAAGCAATCAAGGATTCCCGACTATCCATCAATCATATGAGGTCATAATTAACTGTGCGACGCATAAAATGACGACATATTCAATTACGTCATGAATGACTCGTTTAGGTCGGTCTTAACCGAAAAATCCATCAGGTTTTACGAATTATATGTCTTCACTTTTAATACGCATTAGGTTGACTATTTTGAAACTAAGTTGACTGATCCCAGTTGATGCCATAGGCAGCAACATAAACCAGTCAAATTATCTTCCAAATATGGAACATCTTACCTGTATAGCTTTCTTGAAATGTAGATTAAGAGAATGCAAAGTTCCGTCGATGCGAACACGTGCGCAGCGTAGGTCGAACTTAACCAGAATGAGCGGGCCTAGCTAAAACTGGAGTCCTCCATTACAAAACAGCCATCTGTGATGATGACGCGTACTGATAAAGTATTGTAAGCAAATTCATTTGCGAAATCGTATACATCCATATCCTACATACATTGATGCATTATTTTTCTAATTTTAATCAGCAAATCGACAGAAGTTATTTTGCGATGCAGCCCATTGGAGTTTTGGGTGAAAGTACATTTGACCCAAACACACTACGTTAGTTGTATAATGCATGTGCCATCCACTACCGCTGTACACACGATGCCGCTGATTCTGATTCGTATGGCATTATTTAAAATGTCTGGTTAATGAAGATATATTACGCCCTCGTGTGGCAACAGCGCTTTAAAGCGCTGAAAATGCTACCTATATCAATTAAAGCATTACACCTCTAGATATCTCAAAGAAAATTGCATTTCTCACTCAGTAAATGTCCATTTAGAGAAGACAGTGTGTGTGCATTTGCAACAGAAATTGAAACAAAATAACTTTCTGTTGCGACACCTTGTGTTCAGCTTGATCATTACATGGTTAATATTTTTGAAAACCCAGCTGTTTGCTTTGACAGTGTACATGTACAGAGCTAAGAAAACTATCTTTGTAATGTTACTACTGGAATGACTGGCTCTGTTGCTGATGCGATCATTCATGTCATACATTTCCAGAAATTGTCTTATCTTGGCCTTCAAATGTACATCACTCAAGAGCACTGCAGATGCCATTGTGCATGTTTAACAGTTATAGGATTAAGGAGAAACAAGAATGGTTAACAAATCAATGTTCACATTTGCCATAAGTAACCTCACTGTCATCATGCAACTTCAAAGCGCATGTTAGAAGACACCTTATTTTATCCTTTTGGGTCAAGGTGAGCTTATAGTGGTGAAGGCTTTCAGTTTTCGAGAAATCGGCTTTTCCCTGACTAATATAAACCTATGGGAATTTCGCTTATAGAGCTCTGAACTGCTACTTCACCTAGACCTTATATCATATAACCACCAAGAGTGCTTATAATAGTCCTTAACTGAATAGGGTTCAGAACAGATTCGGCGTAGTAAAAAATGAAAATATGAGTTAACATATGGCAAAATGATTACATTATTCGAAATTTGTAAATTATATGTTTCACAATGATTTTCCTGTATTTTTGTGATTTGTAAAATGCTAGCCTCATGGTAAATTCGACCCATGAAATGGTTGCTTTTCTTAACATATTGACTCTCAGAGGACTCCGATTAATGTGCTTCTTGATAGGTAGCGACACTGAAAATGTAAAGTACTGGGCCAATTGAGACTGGTATTGTCATAGTATGAGCTCAAAATTGTTCAGGGTATATGTGGTAGATTTCTTTTTTTTAAATTCAGAAAGAAACACAAAAGACGTGTAAGCCATTTACGTGTATATATATATATATATATATATATATATATATATATAGATATATATATATATATATATATATATATATATATATATATATATATATATATATATATATAGATATATGTCTGGATACGATAAATATTTTGAAAACCATTTGACTGAAAGCCGGTGGTGGCTATGTTACCAATAACTTTCAGAAAAATAGTTTTTAAATAGTCAGCATGTCCAGAGTGGCATGTGTCAGTCCGTGCATAATGGTTTCCATTATCTCTTAGCAGTCGACCAGAAGAAGCATGCGTGTGCCATTCGTACTTGCCTGTCTGTGCTAATTATACCACGTTCCTGTTTCCTCTTTTTCTCTGATGATCATTCTGTCAGCATCGTTAGAACTAATTGATGAATTATACTGTTTACCAAACGTGCTAATGGTGTTCAGTGTCAAATTAAATATCATGGCAAAATTGTTGGCACAAAATAATCATTAGTCATATTACAGAACGCCATTCACAGGGCCTAACAGATGTCGTGACTTTGTGCACAATGCAGGGATATGCTTGCTTGAAGCTTATGCATCTTGACTAGACCTCACGCCTAACGGATGGCAGAATGAATATATGAAGAAAGCGAAGAGTAAATGTTATACGACTAATAATAACTGATCATTAGTTAAAACAACTTATTACCCTTACTATTTCCCAAACATAATTGCGAAAGTTTCTATACACAGTACTTTGCACTTGGGAAGTCATACGAGACGAGGGCGTCTTCTCTAAGCTACATCAATATGACTACTTCACACTGTGAGAATGCGTGTGCAGGTGTGCGCATGTAAAATTGTCAAGTTTCATTTGTCAATTACCCTTGGCGCAGTTTTCGTATATTAGTATTCACTCAGTCATTGTATGGGCGATGCTAGTAACATTGCCATGAGAGAAGCGCAGAAAACACGAGGATGATATTATCAAATATAATTCATGAGCAGATCTGTCCAGTCCTGTATAGAAATAATGCATTCATTAGGAGCGTATTTACAGTTGACCATTTTTAATTATCATTCTGCATAAGTTACGTTCATCATTCTAAATGTTAACCAGTTATTTCTGAAGCCGGTCTAAACGACGTCTGCTGTGTGCTTGAGGAATGACTATGTGTAGACCAAGAAAGAACAATTTTTGAAAATGTACTATTTGTATAACCGGTTCAATACTCGAGTCAGTCAGTACAATGATACATTTTCAAAAACTGCTAACTCCTGGCCTGAAAATGGGCATTCAACAAATACATATTTTAACAGTTTAGATCACATTTCCTCATTACTGGGTTCAATCGGCTTTAAATTAACTTTTCTGGTGCCAAATTAATATTCAAACTGTCTAGCAGGCCAAAGCGACATCTGCAGTGACTAGTTTCTGGGAGAATCCTAGTTCGGCGATGGACCTTTCCACTTTTAGATATGCCCCGCCCATCACTAGCTAAGCTCCACCCACACCTCGCCGTGTTGGGATTGATCGATCCCCAAATGCCCTAGCTATCAATTTCCTGAAAACTATACAGGGAAGCTGTTGAATATTTTCAAACTAATTTGACTGGGCGCTGTTGCTGCCATAGGCAGCAACAGCGCCCAGTCAAATTAGTTGGAAAATATTCAACAGAATATTTATTAAATAGTAAAAGCAAACAAGTTGTACAACAACGCATAGACCGTCATCAAATATGCGTTCGTGACGTACTTATCGACGCTATTCATGACGTCATTCATTATGATGTCATTGTACACACCAATCAGTTCAGTATGACGTCATATGATGGGTGGGTACTCTGGAAAGGTGAATAGCATTGCTGGACGAACCATTGCATTGAGTTGAGAAAATATGGTAGCTAATATTATGTTACATCTGGCCCAGCCCTGCGCAGCAATAATCATCCACTGTACTCAGAATCCGGCGTATTTTTTCTCTAAGTAGGTCAAGCGCCAAATTCCAGTACTCCAAAATAATAATCCTATGGAATGCAATATACCAAAGCAGCTCGTATTCCTTCTGTGGCCAGAGCATGGGAGTTTCTGGCAAAGCGAGAAGTTAAACTGTATGGGCGTGGGATCAAACACAACTCCAACTCTTCGGTGTTCAATTAGCATCATTGCTCGGAGCTAATGTAATTATACCAAAAGCATCGACTATTTTAGTCAAATCCCGGCATCCAACTTCAAGCGCATACAAATCTCAACACTTTACCCTGAAAGTCGAATGATTGGCTGGCCATGCCGTGGTCTATGAAGTGCGCTCATGCAAACGATAGAATGTATTCCTAATATGCGCTATGATCATGTCGATAGTCACTTTAGGACTGGCGGTATGATCAGCGAACGAAAAGAAGAAGATATGCGCTACTCTAAGGGTATATTCGTCTTTAAAAGTGGCTGCATTTCTACTGATGGACATGATGTGTCCTCTACTACTGATGGACGTGGTTTGTCCTCTATTTCCGCTGGACGTGGTTTGCCATCTACTCAAGATAAAACTATCACTAGAAGCTAGGCTCTCACCAATATCAATACCGACGATGACGATGGGGACAACGACGACGACGACGACGACGACGACGACGACGACGACGACGACGACGACGGCGACGAGAACGGTGTCTATGACGATTTCGAAGAACATGCAACAAACGTTGGCCCTGTATTATAGGGTCGGGAGTGAGCTTTGCCTGATTACACAGATCTCGATTCCATATCTCCGTTGACTATAATCGGTAAAGTTTGTGAACAGATAGATGGATGGAAGGATGGACGGATAGACGGTCGGTTAATCGGTCCTTCAGACGGACGGGTAGGCGGACATGTGGGCAGACGGGCATGCATGCAGACTTGGAGGCATGAAGGAACACAGACAAGAAGGCAGGCAGGGATGAGGAATGCATGACTGCATGGAGGCATGCTGCTGGGAAGACTGGCAGGCAGGCAGGCAGATAGGCAAGCAAACAGTCATGTACTAACTTGTTTCGTATACCGATAGGTTTAGATCAGAGAAAAACTACATTCTACATTATACAATCTACAAACGTGTGGACTTTGGGTGCAACATACAATCAGAACGCGACTTAGTCATGAGCTTCATTTGTTAGATAGAATTAGTTCCATTCACCGCGAGCCGAGATTGCCATTACGTGTGATCAGTTTATCGCAGACGTTTCTGGCACACAGTCAGAGAGACATCATTTAATCAGTGAATCTCAGCATCTTCATTGACTGTTATTTTGGCGCTAGGTAACATGATTATTATCTCACCCTGGCGTCCGTTTCGAGACGACTAGACGAGGAAAATTGCCTCCATTCACTCGCCTCATCTCATTCCAGATAGATATCATCCACATAGAAGCTGGGAGCAAATACATTTTGCAGCCATGTTTAACCCTTTAACACTCATATCAGCAAAACACCGATTCTGCAGTGGTCTTGAGAAATGTTCTTTTGCAGACCAAGAGAAGGCTATTTTTTATATCACCAGTGAAATGACTGGCTCGATAACCGAGCCAGTCATTCATGTGGTACATTTTCAAAAATAGTCTTCGCTTGGTCTACAAATGGGCATTTGCTATCAGAAAATTAAAATGTTCATGACCAAATTCAAGGTTAAAGGGGTTAATAAGGCTTGCAACAAAGGGCGTCAGAAGATCCAGGGATATTTGAACCGGATAGCATCGAACAACTTTCAATTTGGAAGGAATATCGCCCTATGTTACGTGTACCAACTGCCTTTCTAGTGCACGGTTATTGATAGAGTGATTCAGCATATCACTCATAGAGCTGACGTCATAGTCAAATACGCCAATATTACCTGGCACATTACCCGAAGTCAGAATACAAAAAATGAGTTTTGTCCGTCACGCAACTGGAAATGCCTATCACGAAAGTTTGTTTGATGTATTTACAATTTAAGAAACAATATGTCAAATATTTTGAAATTAATTTGACTGGCAGTTGATGCCGTACTAGCTGTCATAGCAGCTACCATCGCTCAGTAACATTAGTTTCAACACAGTCGATTCGTTACCTGCATAGTTACAGTGACTGGTAGGTTCTGGAAATTCGCGATTAACAAGCTTCCATTCTCGTCCAACGTGTGCAACACAGTTGGAGTAACTTCATTATAAATGGGCGAGGTATAGCTTCGCATGAATCCCTCTATTGACAGCGTGTGATATCGGCAGTCACTATGCCTCAACACATGACTTATAGCACAGCGAATAACAACCGAAGCTGTATTGCGATAACTGTAGTTGCTGAGACTTCGACGAACTTCAATGTCGTATACGCGTGTAGGTATTGCGAGGGAATCTCACATTTGATCGTGTACGTAGCTCGTCTCAACTGCATATACCTCTGGGCATATGTTTCTTAAAGGGTATCTAATGACGGGAAACCCGCACTATATTTGCCGAAGAGATATCTAACAAGAACGCAACGGAGGAATCAATTTTAGCTATGGCCCGCCAACCTTTAAGCTAAGCTCCACCCACGTTTACCCGTGTTGGGATCGATCGGTCCCTGAACTTCCTGACTATCAATTTCCAATAAAACCTATACATGTAAGCTGTTGAATATGTTGAAACTAATTCGACTGAGTGCTGCTGCTGCCTAAGTAGCATTTATCCCCCAGTGTTTCCAATACACCTGAAATAGTTATTTTATTGGTACCGGGTGCCCCAAGGTATACACCAACCAAACATGATTTCAAACGACCTAAATATGAGGAAACGGTTCACCAAACTAGCAATTATTCCAATTAGTACCAACACTTCAGAACATTTCCAATGGTCATACTCTGGCACTCGGAATCCAATATTCAAAAAGTCTTTTTCACAGAGCTAATATTAGATGGCAGTAGGAACAGGTGGACACAGTTTGGTTTCAATCCGGTAAGACATAGCGAAAACATTAGAATTAAGTAGCATTACCATATGAGGGGCCTATGCTGATGCAGCAACAGCTCCCGGCAAAATTAGATTCAAAATATTCGAAAGTATGTTTAGTCAATTGTAAACTCATCTAGGACATATACTCCATACACCGGCGCACTTGTCGATTTTCGTGACAGAGCTACTTCATTTAGATTGCGCCGTTATCTGCCGTTATCTGCCATGGGACAGATTTGATTATGATGTCATGAACTTGAGTAACAGATTGTATCCACCAATCGGACCTAGATTGGAATAAAGATGTCTGCCTTGCGATTTAAACTTAGGCATTATTCTCACTAGAGATTTAATCAGGGATAACGCCATACTGATGCTATATATTGCCATGGTGAGAGATGAATATTAACCACGAGTTTGTTTCAAATAGAATGGTGTATTTATGAGTTGCTGCTAGATGCCTACAACCGTTTCAATAGCCGGTCTGCACTCAATGCTGGGAATTATAAGGAATTGAAATCCAGTCAACTAGTGGAATATATGACTTCATTATCGATTACGTCACAGCTAAGCTGATGCCATAATTATAATACGTCAAAAATGGCGTATCTAAGTACCTCGGGAACTCGTAATAGTCCGCTATTGGTACGAATTGTATAATTTTACTAGTTGATAACTGTTCTGTTGAATATTTTGAAACTAATTTGACTTGGTGCTTTTGCAGGCACAGTTTCAAAACTGTCCTTGCTTGCATAGCTTTCTGGAAATTGAGATTCAGGAGTTCAGGTTTCGATGGATCCTGACACGAAAAAATCGTGAGTGGAGCTTAGCTAAAGATGTGCAGGGCCTAGCTAAAACTGGATTCATCCGTTGATGGGAGATCGTACCCAGACTGACCACTGTGCGAATACCGCAATAGAAGGAGCGATTACTAGCCATGGCGCGCCCGTGTCTAACTAAGCTCCGCCTGCCTTTTGGTGTAAACATAATTTAGTTTGTTCAATGGGATCACAGTAAAACATAAGTCTTATACACGTGTCTCCCATACATGCAAATACAATACATTAATAAATACATCAAGATGGGGTATAATAACACATAATTAAATAGTAAAGTATGTATAACTAGTTAAATGATAATTGATATCAACCACTGATTGCAATTGTCTAGGTGGTTCGCACGCTTACGTATGTGTGCGTGAATACATGATGCCTTTCACAGGCATTTGAATCGACTTGAAACCATCAATGCCAGCAACAGCTGTCATTCAAATTAGACTCAAATTATGCAACATAATGATTATTAAATCGCACATTTCAAGCAAGAAATATAGAATGTACACATTCACATTCTTCTAGTTTCTGGAGCTGAGCTATGCTATTTGGAGGGCTAACCCGTCCTTGTGCTACTATATGTTGACGAACGAGTCGGCGCTCTGGTGTCCTATCATCCGCGGTGTGATCTAATCGTCATCCTTATCATCATCATCCACATCATTTTAACAAATGTGTATGTGCGCCGACTGACGATGACTAGTGGAAGAATCTAGTTGTAGCTATAACCCGACCCTCTCACGCTAAGCCACTTCCTTGTTTTGTCCGTGTTTTTGTCGATTGATCCCCGCACTGGCTGAATTTTTAATTTCCAGAAAAATATACAGTAAGCTGTTGAGTATTTTGAAACCAATTTGCCTGGGTGTTGTTGTTGCCCTTGGCAGCAACAGCGCCAAGTTGAATTAGTGTCAACATATTCTTCAGAATGTGTATTAAACAGTAAAGACATACAACTTGACGGCCTATTAACCCGTTAACCCTTACATGCAGTCAAAGAAATTTACATTTTCTCAAAGAAAATACACATTGGCAGACCAAGAGAGGACTATTTTGAAAATGTACCTCTGGAATGGCTTGCTCGGTTATCGAGTCAGTCAGTACGGTGGCACATTTTCCAAAATACTCTCAAAACCCCTGCAGAAGTCGTTTATGGGCATAATGTGTGTTAAGATTAGGCGTTTAATACGAACTAAATCTGCTGCTTCATCACATAATTTAGTATGACGTCAGCCTAGATGTAACGTTGTTGACTATGATTGACTGGGAAGCTGGCTCCATCACTCCCCCACCCCGTGACGCTATATGCTACGTGATGAATATGTTCTCGTTGTGTGAGCATCGGCTTCCTGTCATGAATACATTTAGATACGTTGAACGATAAATACAAATTCAAAGGATTTGTGAGAGTATTATATCTGAATAATGAAAAACGAATCCGCTGAAAATAGTAATCCTTAGCATCGTCGCATTCTTGATAAATTAGGACAGGATCGTATGCGTGCCAATTCCAGACATCCGTTTTTAAATAATAAATGCCAATGCTTCGGATGCGCTCGCGTGTCTGCGGATATAATAAAGAAATAGCCTCTGCTAGAATCTAATTTATGTCTAGGAACATTGCGTCAATGGATGGCATATCCAGTTATGTGTTGAGAGTGTAGCTCGCCGGGTAGTATTGGGCCGTTCCGTGTATCATGTCGACTCGCCGCGCCGCAAGTGCACGACGAGTGATGACGCTGGTTAGCATCCGGTCTTGGGGACCTTGTACGAGACTGCCATGCGGGACACAAAACCAGCTCCTAAGGCCGGTGGAACTCAATCGTTCTGGTGGGGCCGTGCGACCATCGTCGCGAACGTTAAACACAACGGTCTCATCCCACGAGTGTGTGTCACCAGTATGCCTGTCCATAGCAATTTCGTGATCTATGGACTTACAAGATTTGATTTGGTGGCCTAAACATATAAGTCTATACAATGAGTTTACCTAAACAATTAAAATATGCTAGATAAAACTACAATAAGAGCATACGAAAATACGAGACATAGAGACAGGTAGATGCACTTTTAAACATGGGGCTCCCAGAGGTACCACGCAGGCTCGTAGGTCCACAGAGGTATCCCCGCAAGGGAGGCTCCCTTACACGAGACTTAACTAGGTAACTTAATATAAGTTATTATGCCTCTAAGCTGAAAGGAAGAAGGTTAACTCAGACGAAACGTGATGTGCCTCACGCGGGCACTACTCATAATGCAAGTTTTGAGGTGAGGAGTATTATCCTGGCGTGGACCGTCGTCGCCGAATCTTTGGGAGGGGCAAGTGCCTCGTGCGGGCCTCCGTCTCGGGAAGGTGTCGCAAATGCATAAAGCGGAAGAAGACAGGTAGGTAAAAATGGGCCTATCCCATTATTTCAATCAAAAATGCTTTAGAAAGAATTACCATGCCTAGTGAGGTTATGACTATAGGGATGCGTACACTTTTACGTGAAGACGGGATGGAGGATTCCCGATGGATTCCTTTGTCACCGTCTTATGTATGCTATATTAGTAGTTGCCGCTTTATTTCTGCAGGCCTTCTGCTTTGATTAATTCCTTTTAGTTGTTTTTAGAACGAGAATTAGTTTAGGCCGCAACTGGATGATATCTACCTAGCTATTAGGCACGGCTGTCACGGAGAACAGATGCCCCCAAGACATCAATACTAGAGACAGCGCTCATACATTTTATGTATCAGGATCTTCGAACTGGATAAGAATCCAGATATCCCACCCCGCAACCACATACAACATTACAAAACATGGGTTACATTTCACAAAAGCATCATTAGACCAGTTCTCCTATCGTTATGGTGGGGGTAAGCGAGACGAATTCCCACCATAAATCTCCTTCCCGCAAGGGCGTGGCAGATCTAAATATCATGCCCAGACATTTAAACACAATTCGGTGGGAATGCGCATCTCGCCCGTCACCGGGTCCTATGGAACTAACCGTTTTACCTGTTATTAGGTTTATATACAAGCTGCCAGTTTTGCACTGCGGTGCGGAGGATTGTCAGTAAATAAGACAATAATTAATACATGTGTTTTCCCATTGCTTTCCTACATTGGCTTAAAGTGCTAACTACTAAGTATCCGAAGACACACGGGAATGTGTGTGTGACACCACACCCTAGCCTTCACCGCTCAGAAACGCCAATAGTTTCCCAGAGTCAGATCAGCCCATGGTGCGGATGAGGACACCCAAAAAATTAAGAAGCCACAATGCTGAGTGGAACACGAAGAGAGACAATATCTTACTTATGAGTCATACCGGAGTGCGGGGCTAGAGTATCGCACTACCGGAAGAGAAGAGTATGTTACACAGTATGTAATGAAGAACATGTCTCTAATCATTTTGAACCTATCCTATTGAGCTGAATGGAAAAGGTTTAGTCGGTAGCATACCGGGCTAAACAGAGTTATAGCATGGACAGCGACCTCAGTGAAAACTTGTTGGTGGCGGGAGAAAGTTTTGCATAAGTGTTGCTGTATAGTGTTTCCAACGTGCACTGCCGTCCTATATTTTCTATGAATAAACAAAACATCTGAAAGGATGGCCACTGGTCATATATATATATATATATATATATATATATATATATATATATATATATATATATATATATATATATATATATATATATATATATATATATATATATATATATATATATATATATATATATATATATATATATATATATATATATATATATATATATAATCTAACCAGAACAACCAATACGTTGTCAAATGATCAAGAAATATATATATCAAACAGGTTAACGAACCTACTATAGTGCGGTTAGCAACACATTGAGGAAAGTGAGAATAATTATCAACAAATACAGCAATTATAACTAGCGGCCCTAGGACCGCTACGGTTCCTTTTAGTCACCGGGACCATTATTATGGATACAATATAATTAACAAAACCTACATAGATAAATAATGAAACTGTGAAGTATAGCTACTTGAATACTTGGTAGACATTCCTAAGTTAGGCTACCATGTTAGTGGAATTTATACGTTGTTCCGTAGTCGACGTGAAATAATGCGCTCTCCGGAAGTTGGAAAGTTCCCGCAGGTTGGTTCCCGCAAGCTGTTTTCCGCAAACAAGACTTCCGCAAGAACACTCATTGCGGAACTGCATTGCTTAGTGCTGTAGGCCTAATAGTAATTTTAATGAGCAGTCAGTGACAGATACGAGAGTACTACGTGGTGAAGAAAGTTCCCATACACAGATGGCACGGATGGAAGGTGTAAACAACCTGTCACTAGCGGGTGTTGTCAGAGGCAAACGAAGATACAAAACACAGCTTCACGGTGCTGGCTACGTCAGCCAGCTCTGAAGACGCACCGGGCAGAGTTTACTTGCTGCGGTCGAAAGTTGAAAGAACCGACATGATATGTGTGAGGTGGCGATTGAAATACCACTTTTAGGCATCGCCGGCAGATCCGGCGAGTCATCCATCAAAGAACATCCCGTCTTTGCATCTGTAGACTCACATATTCACATATGTGTTCCAAGTGTAGCTGTTAGTATTCTTGAACAATTATCAGAAGTTCCAAATTACTCCCGTAAATGGGGAGTTACAAAATTGTTTTAGTGCGGTGGGTTGGACAACTGCACGCTATGGGATAACAACCCAACGCATAGCGAAGGACGATGCCTCTTGTCTGCTTCTAGTAGCTGGTACAGATCCAACCTGTTCGGCCCTTGGCCGAGGATGCTCTCGATCACCAGATCGCTTCTCCTTTTATGCTCCTCATGACGTCACAGGTGCAGGATTCATCCAATCATCCTTCGGGAAAGAGCCAATCAGCGCGCAGCTAATACTAGCGCAGTCGAACGTTCTAGAACATTCTACAAGCTTTGCGTCCACGACGTTATGACGTCACGGCATTATTTTGAAGATAATCACGAAGAGTTTTCCCTGGATAACTCAGCCATTTCTCAACCGATTTTGAAATGGTTTACATATTTGAAAAGCCTGTTGAATTCTAGTCTTGGTTACTGCCAGATTTAACTGGAACACGCAATCAATAATGATTACAGGTTAGCACCTCGGTACACTAAAAGCGCCATCCTATCTAGGTCGTAACTCTGCGCTCCATATAAACAACATGGGTGTTCCCTTTGAGTGCGGATAATCATGATCCCCGCACAGAACACTCAAGCTCCAACGTACCACAATTTAAGTTTGTAAATATATATAAAAATATAATAAGAAAAAGACAAGGTATATCTAGACCATGTAACATACCCTTACCAGGTATTTATTTATTAATCACACCGTATTACTTGTGCACCCCGGGTAAATAAAGGGGTACGCAACACGTATCACTTAGCATTATCATTATATAAAATATATATTTGCGGCCCGTTATTGAAGGTCCGCAATGGTCAGCTCTCGCTGGCCCCATATCCGTCCTGACTTCTGAGACAGGAAGAAAGATAATAAGAAAAATAAGATATATTTAATAATACTTATAACATAAGAATTGGTTTATCATGCAGCCTCAGCGTAGCTGAGACTGCATGACGGGATTGTGACGTTATTGCACTGCGGAATGTTGTATTCTTTACGTCGCATATGACGTTCTCACAACCTCAGAGTCCGCTGTGCTCATTTCATGTGAGACACAACCGGGCACTGAAGTGTGTCACCCCGTAGCGAGTAGCGGTGTACAAATACTGGCACGTCACACAAAAGGCTGACTGGAAAAGATGATCCTTATTAACATGAAGGGTGCTGTTGGATTCCCTAAGGAAAGTTCTGGTAAATGGCTCTCCGCTAGCTAACAATGAGTTACATGGGAACCGCTTTGGAGCTGGTACCGATTTTTCTTCAGATGAATCCGACAATGTTAAATCTTCAAGGAGTGACATCTTGTTCCCGCATGGTAGTTAGTTGCAGAAACCGTATTCAAAACCTAATGCCCTATCTCTTCATGGTTTATACATTCCAGGCCAAATATAATAATAAAATAATAATAAGAAAAACAGCAAAATTTTGTTTGCGACACGAAAGAAGCCTAATGCTATGTTCTTCCCTGGTGTCGAGTTTTGACGGGAAGACAAAGTTTCAGAGCGTGCTTCCTCCTTTTCTACTACTTGGTGACTTCACAGGCAGCGGATGACCACACCTAAAAGTTTTAACAGGTGATTCGGACATCCTTATATGAATGTTTCCTCGTTTTCCGGCCTGCACTTCATAGAATTAATTCCTCCCATATAAAGGGAGTACTTTTAATCATAGGAAGACTGGCTCGTTAAAACTGTCTTTATTTCGCACATTTAACAGCCTCCGATCAAAATGAAAACATGGTACTACTTTTTCTTTGTGGAGCCTCACCTTTTAATTATCATGAGGCGGTTCTCCCGGTTGGATGCTTATAAACTTGCCTATTTAATTTTAGGCTGGCGAACCAGATGGGGTGTGTGGGAGCCAGGTGACGTCAGCAGTAATCTCCCGGACTCACCCTCGCCACACCTCCATCACGCTGTGGTAGTCGCGTCTTTGGGCGGCTCTTTTGTTTAAAGCATTTGATCCAAGTTACTGGAAATAGCAGTAAATGTCACGTGGCTCTAAAAAGCAGGTGGTTGATCGGAAGCGTGTATGCTGTCTATGGCGACAGCCACAATGCTGTTGCTGAGGTGTAGTCTATTGTAAAGGCGAGCGATAGAAATATATATGTTACATCAAGATCGTTATAATGTCCCGTATTTGCGCGAGTTCTTTAACATGCGTCTTAGTAGGTATCTGTAATAGGTAGTTCTCAGCCCGTGTTGATTATAGACTGGAACGTGAAGACGATATTTTTTTGTGAAATTCTCTTTGTAATTCTACTGTCAGATTGTTGATGCCGCTTTACCGGCCCATGCGCTAATGATTTGTAGCACGGTGGAGCAAAATTTAACATTAAAGTTGTAAGTAATTTTGATGTGTGGTTTAAACAGTTATATTCATGCAGTAGATCAACGTTACTGACCCCATCAATATAGCTGTGTTTTCCGAGCAGGTGGGCTGGCCAAGCATTCTCCTCAATGGGTAGAACTAGCTCCTGTCGGGGCCTAGACCAAACACATTACTACCATTTAATAATGGTTAAATTACAGTACAACTCGCAAAGTGTGTGCCACAGTTATTACAATGTACAATGCCGTCGTTCTGAGTGTCTGTGTTTCTGACATGTTGGTGATTTGAATCTGATATGCGTGGCTGGTTATCTGTGGATGAACTTGCGCTGTGGTGAAGGTGACGTGTTTATGGCCGCCAGGTGAGGGAGGTGGGAGGGAGAGGCAGCGCGAATGTCAACTTTATCGAACCCTGTGGGTATTTCACTCCGTGATGGCCGAGCCAGTGGGCAGGACAGCGTTACTTTGGAGCGAAGATGACCTGTTGGATGTTGTCATAACTTTATCAATCCATTGCACATTCCATTTGTCCACGCTGATGAACGCCAAGTCTGTTGTTATTTGCGGGAGGTGTAGTCTGCGGGAAAGATTATTTCTCCCGCGATTTTGTTGCGGGACTTTTTATGTCTCTACCGGTAATTACTTAAGATCAGTAGGTGCTGCAAAATGCTGTTCTTGCCAATGTTGAACGTCTCCATTATGCAGAGTATAACTGACCAAGTATGTGATGTACGCATAATGAGGAATTGACGCATCCAGTCTTGAAGGCAGGTGTGTTTTTGTAGGTATTGACGTTCTGTTTGTTGTGTGATGTCTTGTCTGCTCACGGGTGAGTATGGTAGGCCAATGGATAGGGTAGCTTTTGGATAGGGGGATATGGCCATCTCCCATTACATGATGTTTGGTGTCCTGTCGTAATTGTTAGACACTGGGACAATTCGAGCCGAGAGTCTGCTGAACAGTCTGCTTCCCTGCCCATCACGAGAGGTAACATTGGTCGGTGTGGTGTGGGATGCCACCTCCTCTGTTGCTGCAGTCTCTCTCATATCTGAAGATTGATGGTCAACAGACGATGAGTGGAGTGTGAAATGGACTTGTTGTACGGTTCCCGCGGCTCTAGACACGCCGAGGCTTCATCCAGCCTCTTTACTTCCATGCTATTCACCACATGTTCCACCCACAGGAAGCATGGCTTGGGTCCGCCTCAGCATCCGCCTGTGGTAACTCTATGATGGGGGGGGGGCATAGCATGAAGTGAGCTTTCCATCCGGTCCCTTGGACAAAACAAACACAAAGTTCTTCAGATACGACTTCCCAGATCTAGTAGACCCATGCTATGGAGGGAGAGGGCGAGTACCTATCTCGTCATTGTCGTCAGCGTTAGTTGCCTGTTGAACCACGTTCTGGCTTGGTAGCACTGGGGCTGTACTGGCACCACAATGCTCTGCGCTAATTGTGGGAATACTAATTTCCGTACAAATATCTGTCTGGATATCGGTGTCATGAGAAATGCGCAGTCCGAGCTCTGGTGCTGGGTCATCACTTACACAAGGTTTAAGTCAATCGAAGTGGATGACTGAGGTCAGGCCATCCGAAGCACGGATGTTGTAGGTCACGTCCGACGTCTTACCTACTATCACATAGGGGCCTTTCCACTGGTAACTTAGTGTGCTTTGCACATTTGCAGACCATCGTGAATCGTGTACCCAAACCATTATTCCTTCTTCATATGGATCTCCATGCACTCCGGTCATGTCATGTCTTTTGCCGCCCGTGTGCAGTGGATAGTGTTTCTCTCACTACCTCATGGGCTTGTTCTATCCTTTGCCAGTAGAGTTTGACATAGAGAGATGGTGAAATTTTCCCTCCTAGTCTTCGTGGCATGGCCATATCCAGGGGAAAGGCTACTTTAAGGCCTAACATTAACCGAGCAGGGGTGTAGCCCGTGCTGGACTGTTCTGAAGTGCGGTAAGCCAAGAGTACTTACGGGAGCCATAGATCCCAGTCTCTACAATCAAGGCGTGTTTCCTTGGTAAGCATCTCCGCGAGAGTGCTGTTGAATCTCTCTACCATCCCGTCGCTCCACGGGTGGTATGCAGTTGTCTTTGTTTTGACGATATGGAATAATTTGCATATGAGCCGGCTCCCCAAATTACTTCCTTGATCGGAGTGCAACTCATAAGGCATACCAAAGCGGCAGAACACATTGCTGGCCAAGACCTCCGCTACAGCGGATGCCTCTTGGTCCGGCAGAGCAAATGCTCCTACCAACTTCATAAAATAATCTTGTAACACGAGGAAGTATGTATTTCCATCATCCGTCATATTCAAGGGTCCGAGCACGTCGGTAGCCACTTACTCCCATGGTGCACCAACAATCTTAATTTGAGATGGTGCGATATGGTGTTTGCCAACAGCGCATTTTTGGCATGGGATAATGTGCATTTGGCAACCCATGCCTTGACACTATCGCGAATCCCGATCCAGTGGAACCCAGTTTGATATGGTCAACAGCCATTTCCATGGCCAGATGTCCGGCGTTATCATGTAGTTGTTTTAATATAATTTCACGATAACTTTCCGGAACTACCAAATGGTTATTAATGTATAGAATGCTATTTATTAATTGACATTCCTCGATCCATTGGTAATAATATTTGCCATGGTGGATAAGGGTGTTACCAATTCCTTAGGAGGACGTACTCCCTCCTGTATCCACGCGTATATATTCCATGTCTTCACGTCTGTTGTTTGGTGTTGTGCGATTCTCTCCAGATTCCACTCTGTGCACCGCAATTCATGGAACTCCGGAGATGGCTGTGTTGACTGTGTCATGGTGGCGGCCTCTTCGGGTTCAGCCTGCACGCCGATTCTGCTAAGGGCATCATCATTTCCATGCAATTTGCTGGGGCGGTGAGCAACGTTACAGATATAGGCCTGCAGGAATTCCAGCCATCTTGCTACCTGGCCCTACAGAGTGTTTACGTTCCTAAGCCACCATAGCGAGGCATGGTCTGCACGGAGTGTAAAAGGGCGCCCATACAGAAAGTGCTTATAGTACTTGACGAAATGGACCGGTTGCATATCTTCTCTCTGTGTTATTCAGAGTATGCGAAACAATAACCCAACACCTGCTCCGTTCCATCTTCGGTGACCTGAGAGAGAACCGCGCCAATAGTGAAAGCTGATGTGTCAGTGTCTAAAATGAAATCGAGGTTTGGATTAGGATGAGCAAGAATCGGGGCGGTTGTCACGTGTTCCTTCCGCGCCCTGAAGGAGCCGCCACACTCACTCGTCCACTCAAATGGTCGATCTTTCTCAGTGATCTTCTCGAGGGGTGAAGCAATCTCTCTGAAATGTCGGATGTAACGGCGATAGTACTGACATAGGCCAAGGAAACTCTGTGTCTCCATAACTGAAGAGGGACGAGGCCACTCTGCTACTGCCTTAGTTGCTGATGTCTGTGTACCCACTCCATCACCGGATATGGCGTGTCCCAGGAACTCAATGCTGTGTCTGAAGAGATGACATTTCTTTGGTTTGAGTTTCAATTTGGCCGTGCTGAATCGTGAGATCACGGTGTCCAGATTGATCAAGGTCTGCTCAACCGTAGGTCCAAAGACTATTACATCATCGATGTAACAGAGACAGATCTCCCATTGGAGTGTAGTCAATACCTGCTCAATGAATCATTCAAAAGTTCCGGAAGCATTGCACAACCCGTAGGGCATCTTGCGGAATTGGAAAAGGCCATCCCTACAAACGAATGCCGTTTTTCCATATCAGCGTCATCCATGGCTACTTGCCAGTAGCCACTAGCTTAGTCAAAGGTACAAAAACACTGGGTTATGGACAAGGAATCAAAGGCCTGATCTATTCGTGGTAACGGATAAGCAACTTTAAGATCATTAAGGCGGTGGTAGTCAATACAAAACCACAAGGTTCCGTCCTTTTTGCCCGCAAGCACTATTGGGCTAGCCCATGGAGATGCTGAGGGTTCAATAAAAGCGGTCCGCAACAAGCCGTTCACTGGTTGGTCTGCTTCTGCTTCCTTATGAACGGGAATATGTCATACTGGTTGTCGTACAGGCGATTATTGCCTGTATCGATGACGTGTCGTACGAGATGAGTTTCTCCGAGATCCATGTCTCCGGAGGAAAAACTATCGCGATATTTATATGGTAGTTTCTGAATTTCTCGTTTTTGTGATTGCAGTAATCCAACGGTAGCACATAGATATAAATCGTGTAAATGTTCGGGTAAATCGTTAGTCAATTGCGGTGTTGTGTCAGAAAGTGCAGGTGATTCTAATGAGATTATGTCCACTAAATGGCCGCAGCGTACTCCAGGTTCCAGAGTGATGGGATCTGCGGTACCATTGAACACTCTAAAAGGTATTTTTTCCTTATTAGTAGTGTCCACTATTGTGTGGTGATCATATACTCAGGGTCGGGTTCCAGCATGGCGATGTGTGTGTTGCTTCCTAACTGTGGTGTGGTGGCCTATAAGATCTGTTCCTGTCCCGGTTCAACTGTGGCGGTACTCGATAATATTACCGCACAAGTGTCATACAATGACGACGCTGGTTCGAGAGGTATTTGTCAGCCGTGTATGTCGAGTTCCTGTTGTTTACAGTGTATGGTGGCTTCGCTGGTACTGAGGAAATCAGAGCCAAGTAGGGCATCGTTATGAATAGAGCCGATGCCAACTCTCTGAATGAATTGCATTTCCTCTATTTGGATAACTAAATTAACGACACCAGCTACGGGTACATCAGTACCTGTAGCCGTCTGTAGGTAAATATGTGTAGGCTTAAGGGGAGGCTTCTTATGAGGTGGGATGCTCTCATATAAGCGCTGGTTAAATACTGTGATAGAAGCACTGGTGTCGACGGTGGCACTAGTGGAAACACCACTAAACAGACAGGCACATTTGTAGATTACTTTGCGCTGTACCTGTGGTACAGTTTTCAATGATGCGGTCCGTGATAATGGTATTGGAACAGCATCACTCTGTATATATTCTGACTGTTTCCGTATTGCTTCTTGTATGCGTGTGCATGGCTGAGTGAGAAAAGGGCCAGCCCGTCGCCGCCACTGGTGGGAAGACGGGGGTGATGACCGAGCTGGGGGTAGCAATGGTGGTGGTGTTGTTGCTGTTTCGGTGTAGGCCGTATTAGTGTAGACAGCGGCGCATATGGGATGACGGATAAGCTCTACCTGTGCAAGCCATTTCCTACAATGCTTCACAGGATGCTTTGGTGCAGCGCAGACGAAACAATGATGTCGCCAAGGATGTGCAATCCTCCGTTTATGTCAGTGCTTGCGGATCCATGAGGTGGAGTGAATCGTCTCTCCTGAATCGCCACTGTCTGTGGATGTGGCAGATGATGCTGGCGGGGGTGATGTTTTGCATACCACCAGAGGGCGCCGATAATCTAATGCCTTGGTAGCGGGACGTGGTGCTTTCAGAATCGTTGACTCAGCGGAGGTGCTACAACCTACCACTGCCGTTTTACATAGGAAAGAAGGCTTGTCGTGTGCGGAAGAAGAGGGGGATGTCCTTGTTGCAGATGGGGGAGGCATCGTAGGCGCTGACATATGTGAAGCCGTGCATTTTGGTGTTGGTGTGAAAGCTGATTTCTGTGGATGATGGTTAGCGACCGAACATTGTTGCGTGAAAGCCGCAGTTGAGCCGGAAGGTGGATACGGGCACCGAAGTGGCTCTGTGGGTTGCGGTGCCATTAGGAGCTTGACTGTTTGTCCGGTTGCACCCTGCTATGGTCTGGGTCAGGCATTGCAGAGGGAGGTCGGTTAGGACACCGCTCCCTCCAATGTCCTGGCTGACCGCATCCGAAGCAGGCGTTCGGTGGCAGTGTGGTGTTGGTGGTGTTTGCTGTCCTAAACTGGGTGGTGGCGAGGTTGGTGCTGAGTGTCGTAACACAATTAGTGAGTGCGGAGATTTGTTTGTTAATCTATTCTATCCACTCCCTCATGTTGCCGTTGTTGTTGTTATTTCGCTGGTTCCCGCGCCTGGGGGCTCCATTGCGCCCTTCTCTATGGGCATGACCCCTTCCTCCAGGCACTTAATTTGGATTGGAATTATGCACATCCGATGGTGGTGGTGTTTGTGTGGTTGGTGTTGATGATCTGGGGTGAGCTCTAGCGGGCGGGACGATGGCTGCACCCACTATCTGGTTGATAAGATGGAGTTGGCATCGGTTATTCTTTTCCCGCTCCACAAAGTTCTCAATGCATACCGCGGTTGCCGTTAATTGGGCCAAATGTCCGTGGTCGCTGAGAAACAATTTTTCTTTCAGGGCGGGTTCACCGCGTAATGCATTGATGAAGGTGTCGAGATGCAAATGAATCATGCCCTCCGTGTTGGTACTTGGATAGGCGTGCGTGACTAGCCTCCTAATTCGGATAGCTAACTCAGGAAGAGTTTCTCCCGCGCATCGTCGAACATTTTAAAGTTGAAGATGACATGTTTCTCCGAGGGCCGTGTCGCCAAATCGCTCCATTAGTGCTCGTTCCAACTGTGTGTAGGTGGGTGTGTAATCCGTTCCCAGATCCGCAAGAACTTGAAGGCCTTTTCCGGAATGTTTTGTGGCGAGATATTCACCCAATTGTTGATCGTCCCAACGGTTAGTTCGACTTATGATCTCGAACTGTATCTTATAATTGGTCCAGCCATTCTCTGCACTAAATTTCTTGAGGGAGGAAGACTCAGCCAAGACCGCGGGAAGAATGCAGTGGTTAAAATCTAGGTGGTGCAGGTATCTGGGAAGTTGAGAATTGTACTGAGGTTGGTCGGAGTGTAGATGGTGGTTGTGTCGGTGTTTCTCGTCGAAGCCGATGGCGAGGAGCCAGGACATGCATACTCCAATTTAATGAGTCTTTCCAGTGTGTAGAGCCATAGAGCGGCATGGGTCTATGGACAGGAGGCAGATTATTGTGAAGATCGCACAGTCGTTCCTCATATGGCGGTGGTGCTGTCAGCTAACGGTCGTGCTGTGTCGCATGACTGATATACCGGCGTAATGGTGGTGCCGATTCCTCCCGATATTGCCACGGTAATCCCCTTGAGTACATTGTTTCACTAGAAGGGGGTGGTGCGGGAGGTTGTTCATGTTCTGGATTATCACCCGGCCATACAGTTTCCGTAGATGACACAGGTGAACGATAGTAGTCTGAAGAGCTGCAGATGTGCCCATACTCGGGTCTTTGTCGGAGTCGTCCACGATTCGGCCATGTTGGTGTTGGCCTGTCGCGGATGTCCGATATGGTTCTGAATTCTGTTCACACCTGTGTGGCATCTCGAAAGGTGCCATCGCTAACAGGCGAAAACAGGTTATAATGCAGAGTTGTTGATTCCGCTGAATCTCTGGCATAGTCGGTGAGCATGTGTGCTGAGAATCCGTCGTATGAGGCTACCAGGGTAGTGTCGGGCCGTTCTGGTGTATCATGTGGACTCGCCATGTCGCAAGTGCACGACGAATGATGACGCTGGTTAGCATCCGGTCTCGGGGTGACGGACCTTGCACGAGACTGCCCTGCGGGAAACCAAAACCAGCTCCAAAGGTCGGTGGAACTCAATCATTCCAGTTGGGCTGTGCAACCATCGTCGCGAATGTTAAACACAACGGTCTCATCCCACCAGTTTCTGTCACCAGTATGCCTGTCCATAGCAATTTCCTAATATATGGACTTCCAAGATTTGATTTGGTGACATACAAATATAAGTCAATGCTTAGTTTACCTAAACAATAACAAAATATGCTAGATAGAACTACAACAAGAGCAAACGAAAATACGAGACATAGAGACAGGTAGATGAACCTTTAAATATGGGGCTCCCGGAGGTACCACACATACTCGTAGGTCCGCAGAGGTATCCCTGCAAGGGAGGCTCCCATACACGAGACTTAACTAGTTAACTTAATATAAGTTAGTATACCTCTAAGGTGAAAGGAAGAAGGTTATCTCAGAGGAAAAGTGATGTGCCTCATGCGGGCACTATTCCTAATGCAAGTTTTGGGGTGAGGAGTATTATCCTGGCATGGACCGTTGTCACTTAATCCGTGCGAGAGGCAAGTGCTTCATGCGGGCCTACGACTCGAGAAGGTGTCGTCACTGCTTAAAGCGGAAGAAGAAAGGTAGGTAAAAATGGGCCTACCCTAATATTTCAATCAAAAATGCTTTAGAAAGAAAATACCATGCCCAGTGAGATTATGACTATAGGGATACACGCTGCTTTACGTGAAGACGGGACAGAGGATTCCTGATGGATTCCCTTGTCACCGTCTTATGTAGTTATTGGTTTGCTGTATTAGTAGTTGCCGCTTTATTTCTGCAGGCCTTCGGCGTTGCATAATTCCTTTTAGTTGTTTTTAGAATGAGAATTAGTTTAGGCCACAACTTTCTGATATCTACCTAGTTATTAGACACGGCTGTCACAGAGAACAGATGCCCCCAAGACATCAATACTAGAGACAGCACTCATACATGTTACGTAGCAGGATCTCTGAACTGGATAAGAATCCGGACATCCCACCAAGCAACCGCATAAAACATTACAAGGCAATTCACAAAAGCATTATTAGACCATTTCTCCTATCGTTATGGTCGGGGTAAGAGAGACCAATCTCCACCGTAAATGGCCTTCCCGCAAGGACGTGGCAGATCTAAATATCATGCCCAGACACCGGGTCCTATGGAACTAACCGTTTTACCTGTCATTAGGTTTATATACAAGTTGCCAGTTTTAAACTGCGGTGCGGGAGGATAGTCAGTAAATAAGAAAATAATTAATACATGTGTTTTCGCAGTGCTTTCCTACATTGGCTTAAAGTGCTAACTACTAAGTATCCGAAGATACAAGGGAATGTTTGTGTCCCACCACACCCTAGCCACCACCGCTCGGAAACCCCAATAGTTCCCCAGAGTCGGATCAGCCCATGGTGCAGACGAGGACATCCACACAATTAAGAAGCCAGAGTATATTACACAGCATGTAATGAAGAAAGTGTCTCTAATCATGTTGAACATATCCTATTGATCTGAATAGAAAAGGTGTATTCGGTAGCATGCCGGGCTAAACAGAGTTATAGCACAGACAGCGACCTCAGTTAACAATTGTTGGTGGCTGGAGAAACTGCTGCATATATAAGTGTTGCTGGATAGTGTTTCCTACGTGCACTGCATTCCTATATTTTCTATGAATAAACAAAACATATGAAGGGATGGCCACAAATGATCAAGATGTATATAACAGTACCGGTTAACGAACCTACTATAGTACGGTTAGCAACACATTGAGGAAAATGAGAATAATTATCACCAAATACAGCAATTATAACTAGCGGTACTAGGACCATTACGGTTCCTTTTAGTCGTTATTGAGGACACAATATAATTAACAGAACATGTATAGAGAAATAATTACACTGTGAAGTATAGTTACTTGAATACTTGGTAGACATTCCTAAGTTAGGCTACCGTGTTACTGAAATGTATACGTTGATCCGTAGTCGATGTGAAATGATGGCTCTCCGGAAGTTGGAAAGTTCCCGCAGGTTGGTTCCCGCAAGCTGTTTTCCGCAAACAAGACTTCTGTAAGAACACTCATGGCGGAAGTGCATCGCTTAGTGCTCTAGGCCTAATAGAAAGTCTAACGAGCAGTCAGTAAAAGATACGATAGTACTACGTTGTGAAGAAAGTTCCCATACACCGATGGCACGGATGGAAGGTGTAAACAACCCATCATGAGCGGGGGTTGTCGGAGGCAAACGAGGATACAAACCAAAGCTTCACAGTGCTGGCTACGTCTGCCAGCTCTGAAGATGCACCGGGCTGAGTTTAGTTGCTGCGGTCGAAAGTTGAAAGAACCGACACGATATATGTGCGGCGGCGATTGAAATACCACTTTTAGGCGTGGCTGGAAGATCCGGCGAGTCATCCATCAAAGATCATCCCGTCTCCGCATCTGTAGATTCACATATTCAGGCCGTAAAGGCCTCACCGCAAATGTGTGTTGCGAATGTATCTGTTAGTATTCGTGAACAATTATAAGAAGTTCCAAATTACTCCCATAAATGGGGAGTTACAAAATTGTTTTAGTGCGATGGGTTGGAGAACTGCACGCTACAGGATAAAAACCTGATACATAGCGAAGGAAGACGCGTATTGTCTGTCGCGCTCGTAGCAGCTAGTACAGATCTGGTAGAGGATGCTCTCACTCACTGGATCGCTTCTCCTTTTATACTCCTCGTGACGTCACATGCGCAGGCTTCATCCACTTATCGTTCGAGAAAGAGTCAATCAGGGCGCAGCTAATACTAGTGCAGTCGAACGTTCTAGAACATTCTAGAAGCTTTGCATCCACGTGAGTATGACGTCACGGCAATATGTTGAAGATAATCATGAAGAGTTTTCCCTGGATAACTCAGCCATTTCTCAACCGGTTTTGAGATGGTTTACAGATTTGCAAAGCCGTTTAATTCTGGTCTTGATTCATGCCAGATCCAACGCGAACAGGCAATCAATACGGATTTCAGAGTACCATCTCTGTACACTAAAAGCGCCATCTTATCTATGTCGTAACTATGCGCTCCATATAAACAGCGTCCTAGCGTGCATGTGCATCATGTGTTTTAAAGAACTTAGACGGTTTTCAACACGCTATCTCTCCCATAGCCCTATATACGCGTATGGCTCTACCCAGAGGAGCGTGTTCAGGAAACGAATCCAGGACGGGCGGCGCGTACCCAGCTCAGCGGGTACGGCCGGTATCCGACCGGTCGATCCAAACTACAAGATCTATTGATTACAACAATTTAGCAGACGCTCCTCGTCACGTGACACTTAAGCTTCTTGACATTTAATCCGACAGATATTGATTGTAACCTGATCCGTTATGCAAACACATGTTTGTTAGAGGGTCCACTGTGCATACACTAGATCACGCATTACTGTTTGTTGTCTATCCGGCGGCGATATCCTTGCCCGCAGCTAATTTGGCTCGTTAATATAGCCCTGGCGTCACGCTGTTCCCGGATGTAGTGTTATTTTACAGTACGCCATGACTACTAATTGCGCACTGGCTCCGTGTCATACGATTATGAATGCCTAACAACGCAGTAGCCATGGCCCACGTTAACATGTGACATGTGTGAGCGAGCGAGCGAGCGAGAGAGAGAGAGGGAGAGAGAGAGAGAGAGAGAGAGAGATGTGAGAGTGAGCGAGCGGTGGGTTTGGGGTGTGGTTGTGTGGGTGATGGCGTTCTAAATTGCAATACTGATTGGCGTTGAACTGGATGCTCAAGGGACACCTTGTACACAATTTTCGCTAAAACGCACGAGTGGACACACGTATGAATGCACCACTGCCCGTGTACATCCATACAACTATGCATAGTAATGCAGATAGACTAATATGTTTTATGCAGACGATTTGGATTGTATCGTAAGGCTGATGGAATGAACACATCAACATAATTTGTTGATGGACCTTGTTATATATCTAGCAAACATGTCAGCCCCGTTACACTCGTTGCATAACCCCGCTGTACCGGTGCCGATCGTAACGGAGCTGACTAAATAATGGATTTTGCTTTCCAAATTGACAACCATTAAACGTGTTGGTTCCCATGTAGGTTGTTTTCAACAAGGCTATACTTGACTACTTTGACATTAAAAATAAGGTAAATAATTGCACTATTGACCAACTATGAGCGTAACGGTGATAACAGGAAATAAGCATAATCTGTGCTTTTAAATTGCATAAGCAGTTATATTTTCTCACCTGTTATCCAACACGTGTTTTATGAGTGAACAGTAGAAAGCCAAGGAAGCTAATTCTAAATAGCCATAGATATAACTTCAGTGATTGTCTATTGTAAAAACATGATATGAAAACATAATGTGTAACGGTGCTGACACGAAAGGAAAGGATACGAGTAATTGTCATTGTTTATGATGACAAAGACTTCACCTCTATATATATATGTATACCGCAGTGCATACATACATGTACAAGTTATGAATACAAATGCCTTTTAATAACTATCCCTATGGTATGTACATGTAACGGAGCTGACATTTTCTTGTATACACCTTGTTCAACAGGTGTGTATGCTTAATAGAGTGGCACTTGCCTGCGCTTTAATCACATGAGAAAATATTGCATTTAACCTCCATAGATTATGGGCTTAATATTCCACATTTTGCTGGAAAGACCCACCCGTGCCCAGTTAAATTAGTTTCAAAATAGGCAAGAGCATGTTTATTACATAGTAAAGACATGCAATAAGTATAGCAATGTTTAGTCCGTCGCCAATTATGAGTTCGTGACGAACTTATCGAAGTCATGCATGACGTCATTGAGTATGATGAAATCCTACGCAACACATGGTTGTTGATGACGTCATGTGGATGAGGGATGACCTGGGAAGCTCCATTAGGCAACCAT
>CM067366.1:17783455-17810955 GCA_034401795.1 Chaetoderma sp. LZ-2023a | reverse complement strand
CTGTTGACTTTTTAGATGTCACGATCTATAAGGGTCCTCAATTTGATTCCTCTGGAAAATTAGAATATAAAGTATTCTTTAAGCCAACAGACTCACATCAGCTGCTTCACAACAAATCATTTCATCCTCCACACACATTTAAAGGTTTGATCAAATCGCAAATCATAAGATTTTTTCGAAACTCTAGCAACAGGCAAAATCTGAATAGTGCATGCTCTACTCTGTTTGATGCTTTGAAAGCACGAGGCTATTCAGCCCGTTTTCTTCGAAAAATTAAAGCAGACACCATCAATGAGCTTGAAAATCTAAAACCTCATAGCGAACCCGAGTTTGAGCCTGTCCAAATTAAACACAATAAACCAATCATGTGCGATGGATCAGTTTCTAAATGCGACAAAAATAGATGCAAAGTAAACAACTATATTGTAAACCAACAAACATTCCTGAGCTTTCAAACTAAAAATGAATATCATATCCGAACTAATATGCATTGTGATTCTGAGAATGTAGTTTATTTGATCAATTGTGCCCTTTGCCAGAAACAGTATGTTGGTGAAACAAAAAATGCATTTAGAGTGCGTGCTAGACGCCACGTTTCTGATATTAACACCTCAGCAGATACGCCAATTGCTCAACATTTCCAACTTCCTGATCATTCAGTTGAACATCATTTTGAAATCATGCCAATAGAACAGATTCCGACCTTCGATAGTGAGGAAGAAACGAGTTCGTTTCGCAAAATCCGAGAAGGCCATTGGATTAGAACACTCCAAACAAAAGCACCATTTGGAATAAATGTAGATTCGGGAATATCACAAAAGAACAAAATTATCCCATTTCAACTCATATACAATAGACGTAATGTTGAATTAGCAAAAACCATGAAAGACGAATATTCACAGTTGCAATCTAAATTAAAGGAACCGATCAAAGCACGACCAGTAATAGCTTACAATAGAAATCCAAACCTGAAAGATTTGCTAGTAAGATCAAAGTTAGACCTTATAGTTCCTGATAACAATGACAAGGTTTCATCCCTCCCTACCTATTCTTAAATAAATCTAATCCCAACCAAAATCAATGGTGGGGCAACATGAAATCATATCCGTAGGACATCTTTTAATTTTGTGTCTGCAAAAGTATGTATGCGTACGTGTGTGCGTGCGTGCGTGCGTGCGCTCGTTCGTTCGTGCGTGCGTTCGTTCGTTCGTTCGTGCGTCCGGGCGTTTGTTCGTATGTGTGTATGTGTGTGGGGGTGTGCTCGTACATCCGCACGTGTGTGCATCTATACTTGCGTGGGTGTATGTGTGCGTGTGTGTATGTGGGTGTGGGTGCATTAATTCGTGAGTACATGAGTGCGTGGGTGTGTGCGTGCATGCATTCGTGCGTTCGTTCGTGCATGCGTTCATGCATGCATTATTGCGTGCATTCGTGCATGTATTACTGTGTGCATGTGTTATTGCATGCATTCGTTCAGATGTGTGCGTGCGGGCGTGCGGGCGTGCGTGCGTGCGTGCGTGCGGGCGTGCGTGCGGGCGTGCGTGCGTGCGGGCGTGCATTCGTGTGTGTGTGATTTCTCTATAATGTAGGATCAATCCCAGCCTTTACCTGTTAAAGCAACCTACTGATAAGTTCATTTTACCCCAACTAATCTCAAGGGGGGACCACTCTAAGTAAATCTAAACTTGGTCTCGATAGGACAAATTTAGGTAAAGAAATTTGTAATTAAATTCCTGTGCCAATGCGTATTTTTCAATGTAAAGACAGACAGACAGACAGACAGACAGACAGACAGACAGACAGACAGACAGACAGACAGACAGACAGACAGACAGACAGACAGACAGACAGACAGACAGACATACAGACATACAGACATACAGACAGACAGACAGACAGACAGACAGACAGACAGACAGACAGACAGACAGACAGACAGACAGACAGACAGACAGACAGACAGACAGACAGACAGACAGACATTTGTGGAGAGACTGAATTAATAGTTAATCAGTAGTCACCATTGTAGTAATTCTCCTATAAATATGTAAGAATTATCAGTTGCCATTAGACCAGTTTTTTCGCTGCATGACGAAGACCATTACGTCGAAAGCGCTCCAGCAACTGACAGTGTAAGCTTTAATTTTATATATATATATATAATAATCTTGTATTAATTGTTCTTATTTTTCAGTTTCTAAATTGTTTCAACACATATCGCTCTAGTTAATATTTGGTAGTTAACTTTTTTTAATCTTTCTGACTAAATTTGACATAGATCTATAGAAATTTGATTACGTTCTAAAAATGGCCAAGAATTTCAACGGCCCAGTGGGTAAAGGACGCAAATCTGGCAACCCAGCGTCCAACCTTTCATCAACCAAAAGTGCTCCTAACCAGTCTGTTCAGGCCTTTCAGAGACTGGTTAAGATGTACTTCCATGTGTTGCAATGCTTGCATCACTATGGTCTTTTACGAGAGCATTTGGCATCAGACTCTCTCCCAAAATCTCTCAGCATGAAAATGGAGGAGATGAACTCGTTTTTCTGCCCTGCCTTACGAGATGACGAATTTTTGAAATCGACCAGCATGATAAACCAAATTTGGGCTCATAGCTGCTTAGAAAATGTAATCAACCATTATCGAAGCAAATTGGACAAATTAAAGGCAGAGGTAAAAGTGGCCGAATCTAATGTAATTCTTGATCTACACAGAGCCAAAGGCATAGCATTGAAATGGGGTAGGCACAATTTTGGAAATAAATTGGCCACAACGACAATCACAAATTTTTGGAAATTGTTGGCAGAAATAGCTAGTGATGAGCAAAATAGAGTGATGTCAGTACCAACACCGGCGGCCACACCAAGTACATGTTCAGGTTCACATTCGACAGTGACTAACAAACGACAACGGTCACCAACCACCTTCACACCCTCGCCTACCACTTCCAAGCGGACGAATCTGTATACATCACCAACACCAGCACCTGGTGTTGATGATGTAACAGAGTCATGGCCGGCTCTCCCAAAGACACATTCTCCTCCTGTGCGCCGTTGTCGGGTTGTTACTCACTGTTCCCCCAATGTACCACCTAGCAACTCTTCCTCATCTCTTCCACTATCTTCTCCTCGCCACCTTCTGACTCGATCTTCTCCTCTTCCTCCTTCTCCTCTCTCAATCCCGCCTCCTCCTCTTCCTCCTCAAACTTCTTCTCTTCATGCATCTCCTCTCTCAATCCCGCCTCCTCCTCTTCCTCCTCAAACTTCTTCTCTTTATGCATCTCCTCTCTCAATCGCGCCTCTTGCTCCTCATACTCAATCTTCTCCTCTTGCATCTCCTCTCTCCATTCCTCCTCTTCCCCCTACGCTTCATCTCTCTTCTCCTCACGCACCTTCTTCTGCTCCTCTTCTTCTGTCTCCACCTCCTCTCACTCCTATTGAGAATAATAGTAACCTGTCTGACAGGAAGTGTGCTAAGTACCGTCATCAATCGCATAGCAAGGGCCTGTGGAGGATCCCCAGAATCACCAAAAAGATTCTGATGATAGGGTCCTCTAATCTAGCCCGAATTGATTTAGATAGCCATCCTGGCATCCAGGTTGAGTGCTATCCTGGTGCCGCATTATCACATTTCAGAACAATGGCTGTGCGACACCAAGATGGCCCTAGCCCGGAGAAGATCATCTTGAATATTGGCATCAACTCCAAAAATGAGCATCCAACCAAAGCCTCAAGCCATTTACGGTTCACGGCTCGTGAATTTAAAAACACCTTCCCTAATGCGGAGTTGCACTTTGCTGAGATTAACTTCTCTGATAGCTTGTCAGACAGGCAAAGGTACTGTCTCAAGCGTATCAACGAATCAGCAAGGTCCAACTGCCACGTTGATACGGTCATCCCCAAAATTTCTGATGCCAATTTTCATGTTGAGAAGGATAGAATCCATTGGACGAAAGAAACAGCTAATTGTATTTATAACCATTGGTTGATGGTACTTAGTTTAAACTAAATGTGGGTCAAGGCAATAGCTCCCCTAACATAGGATTAGGAACAAACCTTGTCAATTTAGCAGCTGACTATGATCTCTCACCATCTGAAAAATCAATTCTCGATCGTGGTCTTACTTTTATACCAACTCCAAAACCAAAAACATGATTAGATTTGCTTTTAGACACAGGTCTTTTTGAAGTAGCTAATTTTGGTCATTCAGTAAAAATAGCCCATCATTTTCGAAATTTAAATGGAGAGTCAAAACCATACACTGGAAAATCCGGTTGGGACCCTCCAGATAGGCTAGTTGATGACAATATTAAAGCAACCATAACAACAGTTGCTGGTATAGCCAGATCATTGCCAGTTGCAAACAATAAGCAAAACCTTTCATTTCTCGAACGACAGGCTATCAACAAATTACGTAGAAATCAAAATATTATTATAAAACCAGCCGATAAAGGTTCAGCAACTGTGATTATGTCTAGAGAAAACTACATCCGCGAGGCCGAAAGGCAGTTAACTAACACCAGGCATTACAGAAAACTTGATAATTTCATTTGGCCTCAAAACCGACACAATTTCATTGAAATACTTAATTCGTTGCATACAGATAAGTACATCGATAAGAAACAGCTAAAGTATCTGCTAGGTGAGAATAATCCACAAAATCGGACATTTTATATCTTGCCTAAAATCCATAAACCTATCAGCACCTGGTTAGATCCATTGACACCACCTGGACGACCCATCATTTCAGACTGTGGCAGTGAGTCTTATGGCATTTCAGAATATATTGATTACTATGTAAAGCCCATTGCTAATAGACACAAGAGCTTTCTCAAGAACACAGACCACTTTCTTTCAAAGTTATCCAAATTGTCAGTTCCGAAAGATGCATATTTAGTCACATTAGACATAGATGCTATGTATACCAATATAGATATTGATGCTGGAGTCAATGCTATTAAGAATTCTTTTGTCAAATTTCCTGATCCAGATCGACCAGACACAGAAATTCTAAAATTATTAGAGCTAAGTCTTAAAGGAAACGATTTCCAATTTAACGGTGAAAATTACCTTCAAATCTGTGGATGCGCAATGGGTAAACGATTCAGCCCAAATTGTGCCACGATTTATGTTGCGGAGTGGGAAGAGGAGGCGCTGAACAAATCAACCAAAAAGCCTCTTCTTTACCTCAGATATCTAGATGACATCTTCATAGTTTGGCAACATTCAGAAGAAGACTTTTGGGAATTTTTTCGCATTTTAAATAACCAATATTCAAACATCAAGCTAAAAGCTACTATTAGTGGAACATCAGTTGACTTTTTAGATGTCACGATCTATAAGGGTCCTCAATTTGATTCCTCTGGAAAATTAGAATATAAAGTATTCTTTAAGCCAACAGACTCACATCAGCTGCTTCACAAAAAATCATTTCATCCTCCACACACATTTAAAGGTTTGATCAAATCGCAAATCATAAGATTTTTTCGAAACTCTAGCAACAGGCAAAATCTGAATAGTGCATGCTCTACTCTGTTTGATGCTTTGAAAGCACGAGGCTATTCAGCCCGTTTTCTTCGAAAAATTAAAGCAGACACCATCAATGAGCTTGAAAATCTAAAACCTCATAGCGGATCCGAGTTTGAACCTGTCCAAATTAAACACAATAAACCAATCATGTGCGATGGATCAGTTTCTAAATGCGACAAAAATAGATGCAAAGTAAACAACTATATTGTAAACCAACAAACATTCCTGAGCTTTCAAACTAAAAATGAATATCATATCCGAACTAATATGCATTGTGATTCTGAGAATGTAGTCTATTTGATCAATTGTGCCCTTTGCCAGAAACAGTATGTTGGTGAAACAAAAAATGCATTTAGAGTGCATGCTAGACGCCACGTTTCTGATATTAACACCTCAGCAGATACGCCAATTGCTCAACATTTCCAACTTCCTGATCATTCAGTTGAACATCATTTTGAAATCATGCCAATAGAACAGATTCCGACCTTCGATAGTGAGGAAGAAACGAGTTCGTTTCGCAAAATCCGAGAGGGCCATTGGATTAGAACACTCCAAACAAAAGCACCATTTGGAATAAATGTAGATTCGGGAATATCACAAAAGAACAAAATTATCCCATTTCAACTCATATACAATAGACGTAATGTTGAATTAGCGAAAACCATGAAAGACGAATATTCACAGTTGCAATCTAAATTAAAGGAACCGATCAAAGCACGACCAGTAATAGCTTACAATAGAAATCCAAACCTGAAAGATTTGCTAGTAAGATCAAAGTTAGACCTTATAGTTCCTGATAACAATGACAAGGTTTCATCCCTCCCTACCTATTCTTAAATAAATCTAATCTCAACCAAAATCAATGGTGGGGCAACATGAAATCATATCCGTAGGACATCTTTTAATTGTGTGTGTGTGTGTGTGTGTGTGTGTGTGCGTGCGTGCGCGCGCTCGTTCGTCCGTTCGTTCGTTCGTTCGTTCGTTCGTTCGTTCGTTCGTTCGTTCGTTCGTTCGTTCGTTCGTTCGTTCGTTCGTGCGTTCGTGCGTTCGTGCGTTCGTGCGTTCGTTCGTGCGTCCGGGCGTTTGTTCGTATGTGTGTATGGTGTGTGCTCGTACATCCGTAGGTGTGTGCATCTATGCTTGCGTGGGTGTATGTGTGCGTGTGTATGTGGGTGTGGGTGCATTAATTCGTGAGTACATTAGTGCCTGGGTGTGTGCGTGCATGCATTCGTGCGTCCGTTCATGCTTGCGTTCATGCATGCATTATTGCGTGCATTCGTGCTTGTATTACTGTGTGCATGTATTATTGCATGCATTCGTGCATTCGTTCAGATGTGTGCGTGCGTACGTGCGTACGTGCGTACGTGCGTGTGTGTATGTGTGTGCATTCGTGTGTGTGATTTCTCTATAATGTAGGATCAATCCCAGCCTTTACCTGTTAAAGCGACCTACTGATTAATTCACTTTACCCCAACTAATCTCAAGGGGGGACCACTCTAAGTAAATCTAAACTTGGTCTCGATAGGACAAATTTAGGCAAAGAAATTTTTAATTAAATTCCTGTGCCAATGCGTTTTTTTCAATGTAAAGACAGACAGACAGACAGACAGACAGACAGACAGACAGACAGACAGACAGACAGACAGACAGACAGACAGACAGACAGACAGACAGACATACAGACAGACAGACAGACAGACAGACATACATACATACATACATACAGACAGACAGACAGACAGACAGACAGACAGACAGACAGACAGACAGACAGACAGACAGACAGACAGACAGACAGACAGACAGACAGACAGACAGACAGACAGACAGACAGACAGACAGACAGACAGACAGACAGACAGACAGACAGACAGACAGACAGACAGACAGACAGACAGACAGACAGACAGACAGACAGACAGACAGACAGACAGACAGACAGACAGACAGACAGACAGACAGACAGACAGACAGACAGACAGACAGACAGACAGACAGACATTTGTGGAGAGACTGAATTAATAGTTAATCAGTAGTCACCATTGTAGTAATTCTCCCATAAATATGTAAGAATTATCAGTTGCCATTAGACCAGTTTTTTCTCTGCATGACGAAGACCATTACGTCGAAAGCGCTCCAGCAACTGACAGTGTAAGCTTTAATTTTATATATATATATAATAATCTTGTATTAATTGTTCTTATTTTTCAGTTTCTAAATTGTTTCAACACATATCGCTCTAGTTAATATTTGGTAGTTAACTTTTTTTAATCTTTCTGACTAAATTTGACATAAATCTATAGAAATTTGATCACGTTCTAAAAATGGCCAAGAATTTCAACGGCCCAGTGGGTAAAGGACGCAAATCTGGCAACCCAGCGTCCAACCTTTCATCAACCAAAAGTGCTCCTAACCAGTCTGTTCAGGCCTTTCAGAGACTGGTTAAGATGTACTTCCATGTGTTGCAATGCTTGCATCACTATGGTCTTTTACGAGAGCATTTGGCATCAGACTCTCTCCCAAAATCTCTTAGCATGAAAATGGAGGAGATGAACTCGTTTTCCTGCTCTGCCTTACGAGATGACGAATTTTTGAAATCGACCAGCATGATAAACCAAATTTGGGCTCATAGCTGCTTAGAAAATGTAATCAACCATTATCGAAGCAAATTGGACAAATTAAAGGCAGAGGTAAAAGTGGCCGAATCTAATGTAATTCTTGATCTACACAGAGTCAAAGGCATAGCATTGAAATGGGGTAGGCACAATTTTGGAAATAAATTGGCCACAACGACAATCACAAATTTTTGGAAATTGTTGGCAGAAATAGCTAGTGATGAGCAAAATAGAGTGATGTCAGTACCAACACCGGCGGCCACACCAAGTACATGTTCAGGTTCACATTCGACAGTGACTAACAAACGACAACGGTCACCAACCACCTTCACACCCTCGCCTACCACTTCCAAGCGGACGAATCTGTATACATCACCAACACCAGCACCTGGTGTTGATGATGTAACAGAGTCATGGCCGGCTCACCCAAAGACAAATTCTCCTCCTGTGCGCCGTTGTCGGGTTGTTACTCACTGTTCCCCCAATCTACCACCTAGCAACTCTTCCTCATCTCTTCCACTATCTTCTCCTCGCCACCTTCTGACTCGATCTTCTCCTCTTCCTCCTTCTCCTCTCTCAATCCCGCCTCCTCCTCTTCCTCCTCAAACTTCTTCTCTTCATGCATCTCCTCTCTCAATCCCGCCTCCTCCTCTTCCTCCTCAAACTTCTTCTCTTTATGCATCTCCTCTCTCAATCGCGCCTCTTGCTCCTCATACTCAATCTTCTCCTCTTGCATCTCCTCTCTCCATTCCTCCTCTTCCCCCTACGCTTCATCTCTCTTCTCCTCACGCATCTTCTTCTGCTCCTCTTCTTCTGTCTCCACCTCCTCTCCCTCCTATTGAGAATAATAGTAACCTGTCTGACAGGAAGTGTGCTAAGTACCGTCATCAATCGCATAGCAAGGGCCTGTGGAGGATCCCAAGAATCACCAAAAAGATTCTGATGATAGGGTCCTCTAATCTAGCCCGAATTGATTTAGATAGCCATCCTGACATCCAGGTTGAGTGCTATCCTGATGCCGCATTATCACATTTCAGAACAATGGCTATGCGACACCAAGATGGCCCTAGCCCGGAGAAGATCATCTTGAATATTGGCATCAACTCCAAAAATGAGCATCCAACCAAAGCCTCAAGCCATTTACGGTTCATGGCTCGTGAATTTAAAAACACCTTCCCTAATGCGGAGCTGCACTTTGCTGAGATTAACTTCTCTGATAGCTTGTCAGACAGGCAAAGGTACTGTTTCAAGCGTATCAACGAATCAGCAAGGTCCAACTGCCACGTTGATAAGGTCATCCCCAAAATTTATGATGCCAATTTTCATGTTGAGAAGGATAGAATCCATTGGACGAAAGAAACAGCTAATTGTATTTATAACCATTGGTTGATGGTACTTAGTTTAAACTAAATGTGGGTCAAGGCAATAGCTCCCCTAACATAGGATTAGGAACAAACCTTGTCAATTTAGCAGCTGACTATGATCTCTCACCATCTGAAAAATCAATTCTCGATCGTGGTCTAACTTTTATACCAACTCCAAAACCAAAAACATGATTAGATTTGCTTTTAGACACAGGTCTTATTGAAGTAGCTAATTTTGGTCATTCAGTAAAAATAGACCATCATTTTCGAAATTTAAATGGAGAGTCAAAACCATACACTGGAAAATCCGGTTGGGACCCTCCAGATAGGCTAGTTGATGACAATATTAAAGCAACCATAACAACAGTTGCTGGTATAGCCAGATCATTGCCAGTTACAAACAATAAGCAAAACCTTTCATTTCTCGAACGACAGGCTATCAACAAATTACGTAGAAATCAAAATATTATTATAAAACCAGCCGATAAAGGTTCAGCAACTGTGATTATGTCTAGAGAAAACTACATCCGCGAGGCCGAAAGGCAGTTAACTAACACCAGGCATTACAGAAAACTTGATAATTTCATTTGGCCTCAAAACCGACAAAATTTCATTGAAATACTTAATTCGTTGCATACACATAAGTACATCGATAAGAAACAGCTAAAGTATCTGCTAGGTGAGAATAATCCACAAAATCGGACATTTTATATCTTGCCTAAAATCCATAAACCTATCAGCACCTGGTTAGATCCATTGACACCACCTGGACGACCCATCATTTCAGACTGTGGCAGTGAGTCTTATGGCATTTCAGAATATATTGATTACTATGTAAAGCCCATTGCTAATAGACACAAGAGCTTTCTCAAGAACACAGACCACTTTCTTTCAAAGTTATCCAAATTGTCAGTTCCGAAAGATGCATATTTAGTCACATTAGACATAGATGCTATGTATACCAATATAGATATTGATGCTGGAGTCAATGCTATTAAGAATTCTTTTGTCAAATTTCCTGATCCAGATCGACCAGACACAGAAATTCTAAAATTATTAGAGCTAAGTCTTAAAGGAAACGATTTCCAATTTAACGGTGAAAATTACCTTCAAATCTGTGGATGCGCAATGGGTAAACGATTCAGCCCAAATTTTGCCACGATTTATGTTGCGCAGTGGGAAGAGGAGGCGCTGAACAAATCAACCAAAAAACCTCTTCTTTACCTTAGATATCTAGATGACATCTTCATAGTTTGGCAACATTCAGAAGAAGACTTTTGGGAATTTTTTCGCATTTTAAATAACCAATATTCAAACATCAAGCTAAAAGCTACTATTAGTGGAACATCGGTTGACTATTTAGATGTCACGATCTATAAGGGTCCTCAATTTGATTCCTCTGGAAAATTAGAATATAAAGTATTCTTTAAGCCAACAGACTCACATCAGCTGCTACACAACAAATCATTTCATCCTCCACACACATTTAAAGGTTTGATCAAATCGCAAATCATAAGATTTTTTCTAAACTCTAGCAACAGGCAAAATCTGAATAGTGCATGCTCTACTCTGTTTGATGCTTTGAAAGCACGAGGCTATTCAGCCCGTTTTCTTCGAAAAATTAAAGCAGACACCATCAATGAGCTTGAAAATCTAAAACCTCAGAGCGGACCCGAGTTTGAACCTGTCCAAATTAAACACAATAAACCAATCATGTGCGATGGATCAGTTTCTAAATGCGACAAAAATAGATGCAAAGTAAACAACTATATTGTAAACCAACAAACATTCCTGAGCTTTCAAACTAAAAATTAATATCATATCCGAACTAATATACATTGTGATTCTGAGAATGTAGTCTATTTGATCAATTGTGCCCTTTGCCAGAAACAGTATGTTGGTGAAACAAAAAATGCATTTAGAGTGCGTGCTAGACGCCACGTTTCTGATATTAACACCTCAGCAGATACGCCAATTGCTCAACATTTCCAACTTCCTGATCATTCAGTTGAACATCATTTTGAAATCATGCCAATAGAACAGATTCCGACCTTCGATAGTGAGGAAGAAACGAGTTCGTTTCGCAAAATCCGAGAGGGCCATTGGATTAGAACACTCTAAACAAAAGCACCATTTGGAATAAATGTAGATTCGGGAATATCACAAAAGAACAAAATTATCCCATTTCAACTCATATACAATAGACGTAATGTTGAATTAGCGAAAACCATGAAAGACGAATATTCACAGTTGCAATCTAAATTAAAGGAACCGATCAAAGCACGACCAGTAATAGCTTACAATAGAAATCCAAACATGAAAGATTTGCTTGTAAGATCAAAGTTAGACCTTATAGTTCCTGATAACAATGACAAGGTTTCATCCCTCCCTACCTATTCTTAAATAAATCTAATCCCAACCAAAATCAATGGTGGGGTAACATGAAATCATATCCGTAGGACATCTTTTAATTATGTGTCTGCAAAAGTGTGTGTGTGTATGTGTGCGTGCGTGTGTTCGTTCATTCGTTCGTTCGTTCGTTCGTTCGTTCGTTCGTTCGTTCGTTCGTTCGTTCGTTCGTTCGTTCGTGCGTTCGTTCGTTCGTTCGTTCGTTCGTTCGTTCGTTCGTTCGTTCGTTCTTTCGTTCGTTCGTTCGTTCGTTCCTTCGTTCGTTCGTTCGTTCGTTCGTTCGTTCGTTCGTTCGTGCATGCGTTCGTTTGTTCGTGCGTCCGCGCGTTTGTTCGTATGTGTGTATGTGTGTGGGTGTGTGCTCGTACATCCGTACGTGTGTGCATCTATACTTGCGTGGGTGTATGTGTGCATGTGTATGTGGCTGTGGGTGCATTACTTCGTGAGTACATTAGTGCCTTGGTGTGTGCGTGCATGCATTCGTGCGTCCGTTCGTGCATGCGTTCATGCATGCATTTTTGCGTGCATTCGTGCATGTATTACTGTGTGCATGTATTATTGCATGCATTCGTGCATTCGTGCATTCGTTCAGATGTGTGCGTGCGTGCGTGCGTGCGTGCGTGCGTGCGTGCGTGCGTGCGTGCGTGCGTGCGTGCGTGCGTGCGTGCGTGCGTGCGTGCGTGCGTGCGTGCGTGCGTGCGTGCGTGCGTGCGTTCGTGCGTGCGTGCGTGCGTGCGTGCGTTCGTGCGTGCGTGCGTGCGTGCGTGCGTGCGTGCGTGCGTGCGTGCGTGCGTGCGTGCGTGCGTGCGTGCGTGCGTGCGTGCGTGCGTGCGTGCGTGCGTGCGTGCGTGCGTGCGTACGTGCGTATGTTTATGTGTGTGCATTCGTGTGTGTGATTTATCTATAATGTAGGATCAATCCCAGCCTTTACCTGTTAAAGCGACCTACTGATTGATTCACTTTACCCCAACTAATCTCAAGGGGGGACCACTCTAAGTAAATCTAAACTTGGTCTCGATAGGACAAATTTAGGCAAAGAAATTTTTAATTAAATCCCTGTGCCAATGCGTTTTTTTTCAATGTAAAGACGGACCTGCTTGTGCCAGGCCTCCATATTTGTCTCAAATCAAACAATTTTAAACTGTTTATATGTACAAATACCCTGTCGAAATTGGTCTGCTGGTAGCTGATGGTTCGTTTGCACGGTCGTCCATACGTGCAATCGTGCATGCATTCGTTCGTTCGTTCGTTCGTTCGTTCGTTCGTTCGTTCGTTCGTTCGTTCGTTCGTTCGTTCGTTCGTTCGTTCGTTCGTTCGTTCGTTCGTTCGTTCGTTCGTTCGTTCGTTCGTTCGTTCGTTCGTTCGTTCGTTCGTTCCTTCGTTCGTTCGTTCGTTCGTTCGTTCGTGCGGGCGTGCGTACGTGCGTGCACGCGTTCATATGTGCGTGTATTCATTCATTCATTCATCCACCTGTCTGTTCACTCATCCTGTCACCTGTCCTTGGCCTCTCTATTGGTTTACTGGTCTGTGCCTCCCAGACATCAATTGATTGTCTATGTGGATGGACTGATGGACGGATTACTGGGTTAGTGTCCGCGTGGGCGCATGGATTGTTTGGACATATATGTTTGTAAAGGTACAAACCATCTCATCCGCAACCACCTGTCGTATTTTATTCTTATATTTTCAACAGCCACACCAACTCATTGCAAAGAAGCAATTAGCGCTTCGCAATGACTAAGTGAATAAATTAAACCAAATTCGGAAATGAAATTGTAGCTTTCACCCATTTGCCTATTCATTTGTTCAGTCGTCTAGTCACCCACCGGGTGTCTGTCTATCAGTTAACAAATCTGTTCTCCCCTTAATCAATTATTTGTTTAGGTGGATGGCAGGATGGTCTGATGGATGGATTAATATGCTGGTGTCTGGGCGGGTGAATGAGTGCATGGGTTGTTGGACGTATAAGCTTACAAAGCTCAAACAACCTGTGACTTACAACCACCTCTCTTTAGTAGGAATCTCACTAGACCTACAACATTCAGTCAATCCACAATGGATCATCCTATGTCAGAAAGACCTGCTCAAAACTATTTGTTTATTCCTATTTTCGAACACATGGCAACGCCAACTTATTACAAAGAAGTAATCAATGCTTTGTAATGACTGAGTGAACCGATTTGCCCAGATCAAAAAACTGTATAACTCCTAACTGTAAAAATGTGTTCCTATTTTCGAACACACGGCAACGCCAACTTATTACAAAGAAGTAATCAACGCCTTGTAATGACTGAGTTTACCGATTCGCCAAGATCAAATAACTGTATAACTTGTCAGAATTTGTTTTAATAATCTTTATTCACGAAACCTGTCCCTTGCAGTACTTAAACAACAAGTAAATTACTCTCCGCCGCCATGATTACACATATCTCGGCAGCATTTGATCCAATGACTGACCAAATAGCCCTCATTGTTATTCTCACACCTTAATCGCCTGAAACGAACCGGCGTACTAACCCATGCTACAGTTAGATAAACTCGATATAATTAAGCAATCACGCCTTTTGTATTAGCTGTTTGACTTCAGTAGCGCCAACTGCGCACATTGATCTAAAGCAGGTCTTCGGGTTTGGTTTGATATTTTGTGGAGAGACTGAATTAATAGTTAATCAGTAGTCACCATTGCAGTAATTCTCCTATAAATATGTAAGAATTATCAGTTGCCATTAGACCAGTTTTTTCGCTGCATGACGAAGACCATTACGTCGAAAGCACTCCAGCAACTGACAGTGTAAGCTTTAATTTTATATATATATATAATAATCTTGTATTAATTGTTCTTATTTTTCAGTTTCTAAATTGTTTCAACACATATCGCTCTAGTTAATATTTGGTATTTAACTTTTTGAACTTTTCTGACTAAATTTGACATACATCTGTAGAAATTTGATTACGTTCTAAAAATGGCCAAGAATGTCAACGGCCCAGTGGGTAAAGGACGCAAATCTGGCAACCTAGCGTCCAACTTTTCTTCAACCAAAAGTGCTCCTAACCAGTCTGCTCAGGCCTTTCAGAGACTGGTTAAGATGTACTTCCATGTGTTGCAATGCTTGCATCACTATGGTCTTTTACGAGAGCATTTGGCATCAGACTCTCTCCCGAAATCTCTCAGCATGAAAATGGAGGAGATGAACTCGTTTTTCTGCCCTGCCTTACGAGATGACGAATTTTTTAAATCGACCAGCATGATAAACCAAATTTGGGCTCATAGCTGCTTAGAAAATTTAGTCAACCATTATCGAAGCAAATTGGACAAATTAAAGGCAGAGGTAATAGTGGCCGAATCTAATGTAATTCTTGATCTACACAGAGCCAAAGGCATAGCATTGAAATGGGGTAGGCAAAATTTTGGAAATAAATAGGCCACAACCACAATCAAAAATTATTGGATATAGCTAGTGATGAGCAAAATAGAGGGATGTCAGTACCACCACCGGCGGCCACACCGAGTACAGGTTCAGGTTCACATTCAACAGTGAGTAACAAACGACAACGGTCACCAACCACCTTCACACCCTCGCTTACCACTTCCAAGCGGACGAATCTGTATACATCACCAACACCAGCACCTGGTGTTGATGATGTAACAGAGTCATGGCCGGCTCTCCCAAAGATGAATTCTCCTCCTGTGCGCCGATGTCGGGTTGTTACTCACTGTTCCCCCAATCTACCACGTAGCAACTCTTCCTCATCTCTTCCACTATCTTCTCCTCGCCACCTTCTGACTCGATCTTCTCCTCTTCCTCCTTGTCCTCTCTCAATCCCGCCTCCTCCTCTTCCTCCTCAAACGTTTTCTCTTCATGCATCTCCTCTCTCAATCCCGCCTCCTGCTCTTCCTCCTACTCTTCATCTCTCTTCTCCTCACGCACCTTCTTCTGCTCCTCTTCCTCTGTCTCCGCCTCCTCTCCCTCCTATGGAGAATACTTGTAGCCTGTCCGATAGGAAGTTTGCTAGGTACCGTCATCAATCGCATTGCAAGGGCCTGTGGAGGATCCCCAGAATCACCAAGAAGATTCTGATGATAGGGTCCTCTAATCTAGCCCGAATTGATTTAGACGTCCATCCTGACATCCAGGTTGAGTGCTATCCTGGTGCCGCATTGTCACATTTCAGAACAATGGCTATGCGACACCAGGATGGCCCTAGCCCGGAGAAGATCATCTTGAATATGGCATCAACTCCAAAAATGAGCATCCAACCAAAGCCTCAAGCCATTTACGGTTCATGGCTCGTGAATTTAAAAACACCTTCCCTAATGCGGAGTTGCACTTTGCTGAGATTAACTTCTCTGATAGCTTGTGAGACAGGCAAAGGTACTGTCTCAAGCGTATCAACGAATCAGCAAGGTCCAACTGCCACGTTGATAAGGTCATCCCCAAAATTTATGATGCCAATTTTCATGTTGAGAAGGATAGAATCCATTGGACGAAAGAAACAGCTAATTGTATTTATAACCATTGGTTGACGGTACTTAGTTTAAACTAAATTTGGGTTAAGGCAATAGCTCCCCTAACATAGGATTAGGAACAAACCTTGTCAATTTAGCAGCTGACTATGATCTCTCACCATCTGAAAAATCAATTCTCGATCGTGGTCTTACTTTTGTACCAACTCCAAAACCAAAAAACAGGATTAGATTTGCTTTTAGACACAGGTCTTATTGAAGTAGCTAATTTTGGTCATTCAGTAAAAATAGCCCATCATTTTCGAAATGTAAATGGAGAGTCAAAACCATTCACTGGAAAATCCGGTTGGGACCCTGCAGATAGGCTATTTGATGACAATATTAAAGCAACCATAAAAACAGTTGCTGGTATAGCCAGATCATTGCCAGTTAAAAACAATAAGCAAAATCTTTCATTTCTCGAATGACAGGCTATCAACAAATTACGTAGAAATCAAAATATTATTATAAAACCAGCCGATAAAGGTTCAGCAACTGTGATTATGTCTAGAGAAAACTACATCCGCGAGGCCGAAAGGCAGTTAACTAACACCAGGCATTACAGAAAACTTGATAATTTAATTTGGCCTCAAAACCGACAAAATTTCATTGAAATACTTAGTTCATTGCAGACAGATAAGTACATCGATAAGAAACAGCTAAAGTATCTGCTAGGTGAGAATAATCCACAAAATCGGACATTTTATATCTTGCCTAAAATCCATAAACCTATCATCACCTGGTTAGATCCATTGACACCAGCTGGACGACCCATCATTTCAGACTGTGGCAGTGAGTCTTATGGCATTTCAGAATATATTGATTACTATTTAAAGCCCATTGCTAATAGACACAAGAGCTTTCTCAAGAACACAGAACACTTTCGTTCAAAGTTATCCAAATTGTCAGTTCCGAAAGATGCATATTTAGTAACATTAGACATAGATGCTATGTATACCAATATAGATATTGATGCTGGAGTCAATGCTATTAAGAATTCTTTTGTCAAATTTCCTGATCCAGATCGACCAGACACGGAAATTCTAAAATTATTAGAGCTAAGTCTTAAAGGAAACGATTTCCAATTTAACGGTGAAAATTACCTTCAAATCTGTGGATGCGCAATGGGTAAACGATTCAGCCCAAATTTTGCCACGATTTATGTTGCGGAGTGGGAAGAGGAGGCGCTGAACAAATCAACCAAAAAACCTCTTCTTTACCTTAGATATCTAGATGACATCTTCATAGTTTGGCAACATTCAGAAGAAGACTTTTGGGAATTTGTTCGCATTTTAAATAACCAATATTCAAACATCAAGCTAAAAGCTACTATTAGTGGAACATCGGTTGACTTTTTAGATGTCACAATCTATAAGGGTCCTCAATTTGATTCCTCTGGAAAATTAGAATTTAAAGTATTCTTTAAGCTAACAGACTCACATCAGCTGCTTCACAAAAAATCATTTCATCCTCCACACACATTTAAAGGTTTGATCAAATCGCAAATCATAAGGTTTTTTCGAAACTCTAGCAACAGGCAAAATCTGAATAGTGCATGCTCTACTCTGTTTGATGCTTTGAAAGCACGAGGCTATTCAGCCCGTTTTCTTCGAAAAATTAAAGCAGACACCATCAATGAGCTTGAAAATCTAAAACCTCATAGCGTACCCGAGTTTGAACCTGTGCAAATTAAACACAATAAACCAATCATGTGCGCTTGATCAGTTTCTAAATGCGACAAAAATAGATGCAAAGTAAACAACTATATTGTAAACCAACAAACATTCCTGAGCTTTCAAACTAAAAATGAATATCATATCCGAACTAATATGCATTGTGATTCTGAGAATGTAGTCTATTTGATCAATTGTGCCCTTTGCCAGAAACAGTATGTTGGTGAAACAAAAAATGCATCTAGAGTGCGTGCAAGACGCCACGTTTCTGATATTAACACCTCAGCAGATACGCCAATTGCTCAACATTTCCAACTTCCTGATCATTCAGTTGAACATCATTTTGAAATCATGCCAATAGAACAGATTCCGACCTTCGATAGTGAGGAAGAAACGAGTTCGTTTCGCAAAATCCGAGAGGGCCATTGGATTAGAACACTCCAAACAAAAGCACCATTTGGAATAAATGTAGATTCGGGAATATCACAAAAGAACACAATTATCCCATTTCAACTCATATACAATAGACGTAATGTTGAATTAGCGAAAACCATGAAAGACGAATATTCACAGTTGCAATCTAAATTAAAGGAACCGATCAAAGCACGACCAGTAATAGCTTACAATAGAAATCCAAACCTGAAAGATTTGCTAGTAAGATCAAAGTTAGACCTTATAGTTCCTGATAACAATGACAAGGTTTCATCCCTCCCTACCAATTCTTAAATAAATCTAATCCCAACCAAAATCAATGGTGGGGTAACATGAAATCATATCCGTAGGACATCTTTTAATTACGTGCGTGCGTTCGTTCGTTCGTTCGTTCGTTCGTTCGTTCGTTCGTTCGTTCGTTCGTTCGTTCGTTCGTTCGTTCGTTCGTTCGTTCGTTCGTTCGTTCGTTCGTTCGTTCGTTCGATCGTTCGTTCGCTCGCTCGTTCGTTCGTTCGTTCGTTCGTTCGTTCGTTCGTTCGTTCGTTCGTTCGTTCGTTCATTCGTGCATGCGTTCGTTTGTTCGTGCGTCCGGGCGTTTGTTCGTATGTGTGTATGTGTGTGGGTGTGTGCTCGTACATCCGTACGTGTGTGCATCTATACTTGCGTGGGTGTATGTGTGCGTGTGTATGTGGCTGTGGGTGCATTAATTCGTGAGTACATTAGTGCCTTGGTGTGTGCGTGCATGCATTCGTGCGTCCGTTCGTGCATGCGTTCATGCATGCATTTTTGCGTGCATTCGTGCATGTATTATTGTGTGCATGTATTATTGCATGCATTCGTGCATTCGTGCATTCGTTCATATGTGTGCGTGCGTGCGTGCGTACGTGCGTGTGTGTATGTGTGTGCATTCGTGTGTGTGATTTCTCTATAATGTAGGATCAATCCCAGCCTTTACCTGTTAAAGCGACCTACTGATTAATTCACTTTACCCCAACTAATCTCAAGGGGGGACCACTCTAAGTAAATCTAAACTTGGTCTCGATAGGACAAATTTAGGCAAAGAAATTTGTTATTAAATTCCTGTGCAAATGCGGTTTTTTCAATGTAAAGACGGACGGACGGACGGACGGACGGACGGACAGACAGACATACAGACATACAGACATACAGACAGACAGACAGACAGACAGACAGACAGACAGACAAACTGCTTTTGTACACCGATAAGGTTAGATAATAAAAACGCCCGCATGCATAATCGCAATCCTTGAACCTGTCTGGAATCTGGTTGCGGCATTATAAGAAAAGCAGATGCAATCAAACCGCAACTTAGTCTTGCGTTTGATTTGCTATATTGAATTAGTTTTATTCACCATGCGCCACGCTTGGTATTACGTGTGCTCGGTTCATCGACAGAGGTTTCTGGCACACAGTCATTGAGCCATCATTGGATTGGTGACTCCCTGAATTTAGACAGACTGTAGCGTTAGGTAACATTAGTAGTACTTCGCCTTAGCTTCTATTTTTGGGAGAGCTTGCAATGGAATTCGCCTGCAAGGATTCGCCTTGTTTCAGTACAGCTTGATAACGTCCACCCACTATCTGAGAGGAAATGCATGTTGCGGCCATTTACTGCTATTTAGTACACCTTGATAAGAAAGGGCATCAAACAAACCCACACGTAGGCAATCTAGACATCCCAGAGCAGTTTTAACTTAGCAGACGTATTGGAATGTTACCCGCATCTACAGATATTATTGTGTTGCTATGCAACGGTGCCATAGGGTCGTTCAAAGTCCATGTATTACTAAAACTAATAATAAGAACCACTCGTGGTTTACAATAGACCTACCAGTAGCCGCCGTAACCTTGCCGAATACGCCTATTACTCCAGTAAGGCATGCCACTATGCCCGGGAATGTTAGCTAACAGCCAGACATTTGCACATAGCTCTTCTCTCGTAACTACATCGAATTACCGATGGATCTCAAAGGGGGGATATGTTTTAGCAACAATTCCCAATGGCCACCAAGCTGGCTGACAAATGCTAAGCGTCTCCATCGTGCGGTTACTAGGTAAGCGAGCGTGGCGATTGGAGCATCTAATGTTAGGCTTTGGTGTCAATAAAATGAAATCCGATATCCGTTCTGTGGAATGGTACATGCTTATTTTGATAATTTATTCAAATTGGCTGAAAATGTCAAAATGGCCGCCAGAATGGCTAACCACGTGTAAGTGTGTCCGTAGTTCGGTTAATATATAAGTTAGAATGTGTCTACAATTAAGCATTGGAATCAGGAACATAATGTTGATGTCCGTTTAGCAGAATGGCATATGGTTGCTATGGCAATGGATTCACAATGTCTGCTAGGATGGATGTGTACGCTGATATATTTAAGGTGTATTGGTTGCAAACGTGTTTGACATTCTATAAATACATAATTAGGGAAAGCATTATTCGGATGAAAACACCTCTTCATGCTTAATGACAAGAATGCCATTCCTATGCTAACTCCCATGTTTCTTTTCATCTATATTACTTATCAACAACTATTCCACAAGCTGATGCATATCGTGCGTCACCCCTCAAGTTATTATAACCGTATACCTCATCCACTCTAAACACTTCAATAAATGCATCGAGGGCGGAATAGTAACGATAAATAACAATAAAACGGAAATAGCAACATGAATAACATGAACAACAGCAATTATACTATGGCACTCTGTTAAATAACTTGTTTTATACAGGTATACCTCTGTGTATTAACGTTACATTGGTTACATGTGTTCCATGCAGTATCACATTACACCAACTCAGTGATTTACCTCCGCTCACACCAATTACTATTCTGATAGAGTGCAATGTGGTAATTCATACATTTTGCCTCGTGTTTGCAAGGCATACTGCATGGAACCATTATCTTGGCACGTCTACAAGGCATACAACGCTCGCTCTCGCATTAGTGAGCTCCCAGATCGCTGGCAAAATAGCTGCCAGGGTTAGTGTGTTATCAGTAATATTCGGCACCACATCACCGCATTCAACCGTCATTTCTAACTCTTCCGTTCTTATATAATCGCTTGCTGATGACATCACGTGCGAACGTGTTTGATGTACACGTAGTGAGTGAATATACATAGCTCTTTGTCGTAGGACGCATTCTCTTAGAAGGTCGACTCCATCTGCATGGGTCCTCTGTGGACGGATTATTCGCAAAATTGTCTCATACATTTTGTAGTAGATCTGAGGTTTTTAAGTGTCACCAAAGCTAAACTTATAGCCACGTAGTTGTTCTGATGACTGACTACATTTCATGAGTTTCACTTTCCCCGTTCTATACGTTCCAAATGGTGTGTCATCTCCCGAATTAACCTGAGAAAATAGCAAGCGCATGCATATCACCATTCCTAAGACATTCGTTGTAACTGTAATTGCAATTCTATGGTACATAGTCTGCATATAAGCATGGCTACAATAATGTGTGTGAGGCATCAACATTATCACAATGTCTATATCATCAGAAATAAAAACAACATGTTCATATGTTTTGCACATTCCATTGCTTTCTTAATGTTGCAGCCATCAACGACTGCCTCTTTACTACCATGGTCTGTATGGGTGCCTGCCTGTCTGGGGTCCCATTTGTTCCTGATTAATTCAGGGCCGTCAAACTCTATCCAAAGACTGAAGCCCATGCACACTCTATGAGAGACAAGAGACGATACATATGCGTACATAGTTGCGGACTTGACCCAAGGCAGTTAGTGCAAAATGGCACATCCATCAACCCCTTTAGCTGTGCCGCTGATGATGGCGATGATAGTACGTGATGGTGATGCGGTGGTGATGATGGTGGTGGTGGTTGCGTTGGTGGTGGTCGTTGTTTTCGTTGTTGTTGTCTTAGTTGTGGTTGCGTTGGTGGATAGGGTGATCGTGCTGGTGGTGATAGTGATGGTGGTGGCGGTTGTGGTGGTGGTGGTGGTGTTGGAGGTGGTGGTGGTGGTGGTGGTGGTGTTGGTTGTGTTAGTGGTGCTTGTGTTGGTGGATATGGCGATAGTGATGGTGGTGATGGTGATGGTGGTGGTGGTGATTGTGGTGCTGGTGGTGGTGGTGGTGGTGTTGGTTGTGTTAGTGGTGCTTATGTTGATGGATATGGCGATAGTGATGGTGGTGATGGTGATGGTGGTGGTGGTGGTTGTGATGCTGGTGGTGGTTGTCTCGGTGGTTGTTGTGTTAGCAGTGGTTGCGTTAATGGATATGGCGATAGTGATGGTGATTATGGTGATGGCGGTGGTGGCCGTTATAGTGGTGGTGGTTGGTCTGCTGGTTGTCGCTGTGTTAGTGGTGGTTGCGCTGATGGCGATAGTGATGTTGGTGGCGGTGGTGGTGGTGGTGGTGGTGGTGGTAGTTGGGTTGATGGTTGCGGTGTCGGTTGTGGTTGTGTTGATCCTTATGGCGATAGTGGTGTTGGTGGTGGTGCTGCTGGTGCCACCGATGTTGATGAAAATGCACCCAAGCAACATATGCCAGATATTTAGCGTGGTTATTACGAAATCACATTTGATAAAGACACCAATTACAGTCTAAATCATCGCCAGGTTACCGAGACATTTTTATCGAAATAGATACCACAGGAATATACATATCTGTGCAAAAGCACATTGAAAGAGAAAATTAAATCTCCATTATTTGATCACAGTAGAATTCGCTTTTTTAAAAGAGTATTTGTTATTTTAATGCATACTGCCAAGCAATTAAATGCATGGAAATCTTATGTGCGTTTTCCCACATATAACGAATTCGAAATTTAGGAACACTTTTCGGCAGTTACTCCTGTCTTAATACACCATTACTGACAGTATGTTGCGTACTATACGTGTCCATGCCTATGAGTTGTGGAAATTACGACAAAAGTCCTCATAATTGCTGCATTTGGAGAAATAAACCCATGCTAGCCTGAACACCTCAATGTGTATTTGCATTTCACTGAATACTCCAAATTAGTATCCTCTTCTAATCCAATTTTGCTTTTCAATTAGACTAAAATCAACTGCATATATTACCATGAAATCTAAAACACAATGCAATATAAACATGCAATTGTGATGAACATCTACATGGCCTGTAAGTCTAAGAAATGCTCAGTTTCCTTCTTTAATAATCAATGGCGAAAGTGGATCGGGGTTCTATTGACTTGGGCCGCGATGCTTACTCACATAACATATGCGCGTGACGACACTGATTATAGTCGGTCCATTATAGCTGTATAGCTATGAGTTTGATACCCATGCATGCCAGATCGAGCCTTGCTTTAATTATGTATATTAGTTCTGCAGAAACGGGGCTACAATGCAAAGCGGAGATATCAACGATTTGGCTCATATTCCATCGTCAGACAACCATTGCTCTCACACATCTGTCAAATACCCGATTCTGGAGAAAAACAGAAAGAAAAACCACATGCTATTCACTATTTAATAAGTGTAACATTACGCAATTTGAAACTACTTTGGCTGGGGGTTGTTGGTGTCTCACCATGACTGAATAATTGAATTGTTAGTTTACTGGAAGTGTCTGAAGACTGAAAGTGGCAATCATACACGCCGTCAGCCCTTGGTGTTCAGTACATGCGGCTTTGTACTCACGTACTGGTTCTAAAGACCATACTATTTACCAGCCCGATCGCAGTGTTGCAAAGCAACACAGTTATGTGACCATTTACTAGCAGTTGATTTCCACTACATAATACCATGTAGATAGTTCATTCTATTTAAACGGTGCATTTGGAATGGATTGCACAAATGACTCCTATTTTATGAAAGGCACACTCAGCCGCGTAGTGAGAATAACTTACTGTGCTCAAATTGGTCTCATAAGTTGCATTTCACTGTGTGTCAGAATGGTTGTGCAGATATTAAAACAGGCAGTATCTTTGTGGTCGACTGTTGCCGCGTATGTATCAATATATTGATTTGTACCTATGTCTTGTTGGTATTCAACAAAATCCAAACCGTTGTCAATACAGAACCATCAAGCATCAACTACCAATAAGTTAGTATGCATGTATCACTATTACAAGTGCGCATATGTGCAGAAAGTACACATTCTTAAAACATCGTTTCTCCAACCAAATAAATATTCGCAGCCAGATGACAAAAAGAGAGAGACGAATGTATGTATGAGTGAATTTATAGTGGATTGCATCAATGAATAAGATGCTATTAAAGAAACATTCAATACCGTGTTATAATGTTACATACCTTAGTAAACACATCTAACTAAAGATTGATAGTCACCCAATATGTTTAAATGTTAATTTACAAATGCCAGGTTTTCGATAGTTGCATTAGATTATGGAAATATAATCTCCGGTTAAACGTGTACTCAATGGAGGGTTTAGCTATATCTAGCTAACCTTCACCCACTCTTCGCCCGTGATATGATCGATCGATCCATGAACTACCTAACTATTAATTTCCAGAAAACTGAATAAAAAGGTTGTTGACTATTTTGACATGTATTTGACTTTGGTACTGTTGCCTATGTCAGCAGCGGCGCCCAGTCAAATTGGTTTCAAAATAGCCATTAGCATAGTATTAAATAATAAAGACATATACATCGTAGAACAACTCTTACTCCATCATCAATCCGCTTCATGTGTACACTATGGTCCAGCATATGACGTCATAAACAACTATGCGACGTGCATAATCACGCCATATTAATGACGTTCGTATACGCTTAACAGCCCGTTAGTGTATGTCTCTGGCATTTAATACACATGCTGTTGAATATTTCCGAAAAAGTTGGTCCAGATCTCTGGACGATTCATAATAAGGAAACCTACACTCACACAATGTCGACAACCTGGAGGGGTAACTCATTTTTCCTTATTATGCTGTTCAATGTTTTGAAACTAATTTGACATGGAGCTGTTGCTGTCGTACACTTTTCTTTAAATCGATAGTCAGGGAGATCAGTGGCCGATCGATCCCAACACGAGCGAGGTGTGGCTGAAGCTTAGCCAGAGATGGGTGTGGTATACCTTAAGCTGGAAAGTCCATTAACGCATATCTGATCTCAATGGAGATTTGCAGAAATAGATGATTGCACCGGTAATCTGATCAAAAGTTTTAGTAAGCATTTCCGCCCGATTAGAGAGTATTCGCGTGGCACTGACGCTAATGAAATGCCATTCACTGTTTACGCGGAGAGCTCTGAAAAGCAACGACTATTGATCAAATACGTGAATGGAATTAATTGGTTTTGCAATAGGACAAGCTAGAGCATCAATTACTGATTAAGCTGTCCAAATCGTGAGTGTGTTTTCCGATTTCACTAGACTCGCCTAGTAGGTCAAATATGTCTGGATAATTAGATAAGCAAGCGCGTATTGGTTCCCGCGTTGACTCTATTTTTGCATGAATTGTAATAATAATAAAAATAATAATAATAATAATAATCGTTATTTATTGACGGTAACACTTCAAGTGCACGGCCCGATCTAGCAGAGGCCCTTATTAACATATATATATATATATATATATATATATATATATATATATATATATATATATATATATATATATATATATATATATATATATATATATATATATATATATATATATATATATATATATATATGTTAATAAGGGCCTCTGCTAGATCAGGCCGTGCACTTGAAGTGTTACCGTCAATATATATATATATATATATATGTTCGTCATGAACCTTTACTTAATGGCCGACTAGGTGTTGGTGTACGAATAATATGGCTTTACTATTTCTTAAGCATTCTGTGGAATATTTTGAACCTAATTTGACCCAATTCGTTTCAAAATATCCAACAGCTTTCCTGAATAGTGTTCTGGAAATCCAGATTCAGAGAGTGCAGGGATCGATCCCAACACGAGCGATGTGCAGTTGGAGCTTATTTAGAGATCGGCGGTGTGTAAAACTGGATTTTTCTACTGAATTGGCATCTTATCGAACTGGCATAGCACCTCAGATCGCTTGCACGCTATTGCTAGCTTTGACTGTAATACCATATGAATACCTATAGTATTGCATGTACTCTTAACACTCATTTGGAGTTAATCAAGCATTTCCCCTTAATTGTTTCTCGTTTAGAATGTTGCAGATAGTAACGTCACGACAGCTTGGCAAGTACGCATTGTTAAAATATGGACTTGAATGTAGTGGTCATATATGAATGAGCACACCTAATTCGCCTGCCGGCAGCTTGGCAAGTACACATTGTTAAAATATGGATTTGAATGTCGTGGTCTACTATCTATGAACACACCTAATTCGCCTGTCGTTTAGTAGGCTGAATGCAAACATATATCTATAAAGGATACCCAAGCAATTGTGTTTGATTCTAGGAAAGCTGAATTGTGTGACAATATCACTTCTATGATATGCGATTTGGGAAATTATCGTCGCAGACTTCTGGTATATTTACTACTTCTCTACTAGTGTGTGTATTGCTAATGTGGTGCCAAGCATGAACCATTACAATCCACGATGAATTACAGCTATTCTTCCTGCAATAAGTAATTATCGCAAGTTGGCGTGTTCTGCTCGTCTATTAAAACATAGGAATTGAATTACGCGTTCTTTTCTTAAGATAGACATGTTGAGAGAGCTTGGAAAGTCAAATAGCTAGTATTACATGTGATACAATTTGATACAGTCAATACAATTGTGTAGTTTGTGCAAATGCGACTCTATGTCGTGCTGCTGGTGGAACATGTCATGCTGCCATTCGCCTGTTTCTTCAGCATCCATACCCTTACCGTACAACATAATAACGTGATGTGCTCATTCCTTACCATCTCCATGAGTGCAACTTTCGTCATTTAGTACTGTTTTGGTCTAGAATACCTACTTTGAGACTATGGTATGACCAATTAAATACCCAAGATATTTTATTGCTTCGATTTAGAAAATGCTTATGCAGCACGGA